>JAQFZO010002241.1:0-12701 GCA_034695885.1 Geophilus flavus
TAGGACTCAGTGTATTATATGAAATGTTGTTATTATTTATATTATTCCAAGACTTAAAGAGCGTCAAATCAATTATGTATTGGTTTTATCCAAACTTAATGCATTATCATATAGACATGGAAAAAGTATGACAAAAATTTGGTGTTAAAAAAAATAAATTTGTAATTTTTGATTTTTTTAGGCATACGGAGTGAATTGTTCAAACGTGACTTTCGAACGCGTGTGGAGTCACATGGACGTATTTGCATTCGGCCATTTTTTCGGTTGGGCGATGAAAGCCATCCTCGTTCGCCACTATGGAATTTGTTGGACCATCAGTTGCATGTGGGAAATAACAGAGGTAAAATTACGTAACTAAGAAGACTTTTAATCCATGCCAATTTACCGTTTCTATTCCCGTGTATTCTCAGATTGCTTTTGCTCATCTGTTGCCAAATTTCGTCGAATGTTGGTGGGATGCAATTATATTGGACATTTTTTTCTGTAATGGATTAGGTATTTGGTTTGGCATGTTTATTTGCAAAAAACTCGAAATGCGATCGTACAAATGGGAGAGTATAAAGTAAATCGTCATTTATCGAAAGTTTGAAACGAATAGAGATAATTTTCACACTTTTTTTTAATTTTTTTTTCAAGGGACATACAATCGACTACAGGAAAAATACAAAGAGCTGTGATGCAATTTACACCTTCTAGTTGGACTCACGTACGATGGTTGGATCCAAATTCCACGTACATGAGGTTTGTTGCCGTCTGCGAATTGGTTATAATTTGGCAGGTAAATATTATTTTTTTATATTTTTAAAAGAAATTTTCGTGGATGATTAATTTTTTATTTTCTTCATTTTAGGTGTGCGAATTGAATACTTTCTTTCTTAAACATATTTTTGAAGTTCCTTCCGAGCATCCACTGTGCGTTGGTCGGCTGTTATTAGTCGGAGTCATAGTTGCGCCATCTTTAAGGCAGTATTACATTTACGTTACTGATACTCGATGCAAAAGAGTTGGAACTCAATGTTGGGTGTTTGGGTATTTAAATTTAAATTTTTTTATTCATTTGATTTTTTTTTATTAATTTTTATTTGTTTGGATTTTCCTCAGTGCCATAACATTCACCGAAGCCCTTATTTGTATTAAGTTTGGTTCGTCTTTATTTGCTCAAACAGAGTTGTCTAATATAGTCATTTGGTTGGTTATTCAGGTGAGTAAATTCGTTTTTTTTTTAAATAAATAAATAATAAAAACAAGATAAAAATTTATTTATTTTTCTTTTGTTTTAGTTTGTCATCAGTGTACTTTGTGTATTTTTTTGTGCGCTGTGGATTAAACGAACCAAAGTATATTTAAATCGTTTGAAAACAATTTTTACGCAATATTTTATATTTATTTATTTATTTATTTATTTAGGGAACGTATGATAGAAAAGACAGTAGTCCCGTGAATGATAACGAGATAGTGTTATCAGACCAAAAAGTATTTGAATACATCAATACTCTAAAACAGCAAACTGATTGGCCAAAAATTGCCAGTGCGTTTAAAGCTGATTTACCTACACCAAATAATTCATCCAATAACTCAGACGAATCAGATTTTACCTCTATTAAAAAACGAAACGTGCAAGCCAACGGTGACTTGTAGAAGTATTACAGTATGATAAGTTTTTTAATTGAACTTGTGATATATTTTAAGACGAAAATGTTGTAATAGTACCACTATGGTTGTTTTACCTTAAGGTTTGCAAATATTGCTGCTAATTTGATTTTGTTGTATTGATGATTTAAGAGCATCGATTTTATGATTCCAGCTTTAATGTTTTGTTTTGATTTTATAAAAAGTTGAAATTTTAAGTTTTGATGTGTGGAGATTAGTACGGAATTAGAATTTCCGTTTAATTGTTTCTCCGGATTAGAGGAATTGACGTTGTATAATTGTAATATACAAATTTTCGAAATTTATTATTAAGTCAAGTGTGAAATGACATAGAATTAAATCATCCTACCACCTGTCATTAAAATTTAATGAGTTATGGTGAGAATGATTAAAATCTAACGATGTAAAGATGAAAATTTCATATTTAGTACAAAAAACAATCTCAAAATAATTCTTCACGAATGAACAAATGTAATATATTAAGTTCCTTTTCCCGCATCTGCATACATTAAATTTCATCAGAAATTTGTAAGATTGCATTATGGACAATTACTGTACTTAATTTATCACGATTTGTAAGGAAAATAAAAATAAATTTTATTATTTGCAAACGATGTTCACCTAATTGTTAATAAAAAAAAATTATCTGTAAAAATAAAACCACCTGTTATCAACAGTGATAACATTTAAAATTTGTAGACAAACAACTGAAAGGCTAATGGCGTGAGATAATTCACTTTGCAATCTGTGGCACGAAAACGAAACAATCTTTCGCAGTATCATTTTCAGACGCTAAAATATCATATTGCATCGTTTGAAACACAGAGGGCGGCTCCCAGGGCTGATTGGTCGTCCGACATCTCGTCAGAGACTCACCTAAAAACCACGTGCTGCTATTTTGAATCATACGTATGACGTCTACATGAAAATGCATATTTACTTGCATTACTCAACCATTTACAGTGGAATTTAGAAGCGCGTAGCGCGTATTAACAATTGAGGACTCGTCTCAAGCAGCATCTTATGTCTAAAAAAGAACTTCCGGTAGTTTAATTGCGAATAATTTCAAAATGGCGACTGACTATTCTTACTATGATGGCTCTCGAAAATTCTTGTGGTTCTCCGAACTCACAGGATTAAAGCTTGATCAGGTAAGATGCATTTTAAAGATCCGAACTTAAACTAATTTGGTGTGATGCGTACTTGTCACTTGGCAAGCAATTTTTTTGTAAAAAAATAGCATCAAATTAAGAGACGTGCGTCAAATGACGATACGTATCTCTTTCCCAGCACGGATAACATTGACCGAGATTTCTCTCTGCCAAAATCACTGCCAATGTTCATCCAAACAAAAAATTCAAATAAAATGCAATTTTCCACATGAAAAAAAAAATTGTGGTTAATTCTGCTGCAAACATCGAACAAAATTTTATTTATTTTTAAATAAAAAGACTTAAAAAGGAAAAAAATCCATATCTGAATGCTTAAATTACTCTAAACGGATCAATCTTCTTTTTTATTGATATCCCAATCAAAGGATGGATATTTCTATCCATTTTAAGAGATCATGCCATGTAAGATAAATCGTTTATCAATGACAAAATAGTTGTAATGTAATTTAAACGTGAATGAACTCTACTATCTGAAAGTGGACTCGCAATGAATGACAGAAGGAATAAATAACAAAAAAATAATAAATAATAGATGAATATTGTATTTATTATACAGCTGTATACTAATCACGAATTTTTATTTCATTTACCATAGGTCAATTTTGTAATGAGCCAAGTGGCAGCTCTCATAAGCTCATTCGTTTTAAGGAAATATCTGCACCATAATAAAGTGAGTGTCACTGCAAGACATCTGTTTTCTGCAATCGTAGGAATTGTTCTTGTTTATTTTTGTCATGGAAGGTATTATAATTTAACTGTTTTTTTTTTCCTCATATTTGATTCTAATTTTTCCTGTTTGCCATTTATCAAAAATCGCAGGCATGTTTTTCACATTTTTGCTTTCCCCATCATATCCTATATTATTCTCACATTGACGAGTCCTCAAATATTTCAAAGGTAAAACAAGCGACAAAAAAAGGAGAAAAATTTGCTGAAAAATTAATTTTATAAAAATTGTTTATTTTGGCAGGTTAATATTAGTGATTGCACTGGGCTATTTATCGTTTGTTCATTTGATGAGGCAAATATATAGCTATGGATCTTACGTTTTAGATATCACGGGGTAAATTATGAATGTCGATAAGCGGAGAGTTTGTAGTTTGTTTTTCTGGTAATTTATCCTTTCGCGACATCTGTGCGAACAAAAAGAGGATCGCGTAGATTTTGATTGATAATATAATAAACTCGACAATACGTTTTTAGGAAAATAATAGATTTTAAATAACGTGGATAAATTTAATTCTATTTGACTTTTAAGTTTGGGTTAGTGACAGGTGCTATTTCTAAGAATAGCATTCTTACAAATAGCTGTTACTCACGGTGTTACTTCATTTAACTTTAAATTCCTGTTCTTTTGTAACTCGAATTTTAGTTCCATAATTTGTCACTTCGTATATTAAAACTGTTTTATGAATGCAGACTAGCCGACGCCTAGAATTTGTTGACATTTTTTTTAATGATGTGATATAAAAATAGATGTCGATATTGCCAAAGCTTGTCGATGTGACTGCAAAATTCACAAGTTAACCCTTAGTCTGGGTTCACACTGAGGCTTAGATTATGAAATTTAGTTTGTGCAATATGTTTTGCATGAAAAAAATGATATTTTTTTTCGAGTTGTCAGATTAAACTTGGAACTAGTGGTCTAATCTGGAATATCAAAACAAAAAATATGGTCAACATTAATCTATTCTAGTTTTCTAAAAATAAAATTAAAAAAAAAATAAAATAAAGTGCAAACTTTCCGTTTAAATGGCAATTACGCGTTTTTTTCTATTGTTAACAAAATTTAAAAATTTCAGGCCCATGATGCTCATAACTCAAAAAGTAACCAGTTTAGCCTTCAGTCTTCATGACGGGTTAACCAAAGATGACAAATCGCTTACAACAGATCAGAAGCGATATGCAATTAGGTAACGTGCTCTTTAAAAATCGCACACGATGACACATGTATGAAAATCTTGACCTTTTAAAATCTGATATACTTTTTTCTTCTTACGTAATTGCAGAAGGTTTCCTTCCCCCGTAGAATTTTTCAGCTTTATTTATGGTTTTCATGTATTGATGTGTGGGCCCGTAATATTTTACACGGATTACAGAGACTTTATTGAAGGCAAACATTACTTAAAAGCAACATCAGACTCAAATGTAATATATCTATTTAAAATTGTGTTTATTTTTATTTAATTAATAAGATTTTTTTTTGAAATTTCAGGGCCTTAATACAGTTTGTGGTGACGGTGAACCGACAGACTTCAAGAATAGTAAAGAACCTTCAGCTGTGGTGAATTTAATCACTGTCAAAAGGTCACTAGAGCAAAACAAGCATTATCTTGAATTGTTTTGTTCTCTGACCGGAGAACCAAATATTAAAAAATCTTGATTAATTCCTAATGTCAATTTTTAGGCAGCAGTAGTTAAAAAAACTGCAGCTAGTATCTTATTTGCTATAATGTTGTTAAATGTAACTCCTGTTTTCTATATCTCCAGGATAACAGGTAATTTTTATTATCTATAGAATAGAATTATTTTTGTTGTTTTAATTTTTTAAAAATTTTTATTTTCAGAATCGGATTTCTTATTAAATACTCCATTTTACAAAAAAGTTTTCTACATTTTAATATCGACTTCTTGTGTGCGGTTTAAGTATTATCATGCATGGACTCTAGGTACTGTATTAAAAAATAGTGCAAAAAAAGTTTTTTTTTGAATTTTGTGAAAGGAAATTAATTTTTTCATAGCTGATGCCGTGTGCAATGCTTCCGGCTTGGGTTTCAATGGGTATAACAAGGATGGTACTCCCAAATGGGATGCCTTGTCAAATGTTAACGTGTTGAAATTCGAGGTAATGTCGTTGAAATACGGTAATAATTTTTTATAATTTTAGATTGAAATTAATTTTTTTTGTTGTTTGTAAACAGAGTGCTCCCAGTTTTAAAGAGACGTTAGAAAATTGGAACAAGAGCACTATGGTGTGGTTACGGCAAGTCGCGTATAACCGTGCTCCATTTCAAAAAACACTTCTTACGTATTGTCTGTCTGCTATTTGGCATGGATTCTATCCCGGTTATTACGTGACGTTTTTGACAGGTGCTCTGTCAACGTTGGCAGCTCGATCGGTAAAACTAATTAATTAAATTTAAATATTTAATTAATAAACAATTTTTTTTCCAATATTTTTTTAGGTACGGCGATCTGTCAGACCCCTATTTCAACGAACTGAATTCTGGAAATGTACATATGATTTAATAACAACTATAGTTACTCGTGTGCTCATAAGTTATTTAGTTTTTCCTTTTGTGATCTTGGAATTTTGGTCGTCAATACAAGTTTATAAGTAATTATTTTGTTTACTACAGATCATATTTTTCTCACGAGTAATAACCACGAGTTAAATGGTGTTGCAACATTTTCTTTCTTTTAAACAAGACAATGGATAATTTTTTATCTCTAAAATCCTAAATCAGCAACGCCCTACATGGAGTTACCTTGAGAAAAATTGAATTAATTATTTCTGCTTATTTTCACGCTTTTATTGTAATTTTCTTATCTTTTCCTGCAGGCACTTGTACTTCTATGGCCACATTATCATGGGATTTTGTATTTTTATTTTACCGTATTTACTTCCTCCACCGCCAAGATCTAAATCAGATGTAGTTTCCATGAAGAAAAATGAAGAACAAAACGATGCTGTGAGTAAACAACCGATTCCAAACGAACAAAATGAGATTCCAGTGGAGCCAAGCAGACACTCCATTAACGAATCGACGAATAAAAATGAAATCTCAGAACTGCGGCATCGTTCGACCGGGGATCAAAATCAGTTGGAGTCGGAGAAAATCGTAAACGATGATATTTACAAGTACACATGAAGTATGAAATTTTATAGTACAAAGGTTAAAAAATAAATTAATAAAATAAAATAAATAAATAATAAATAAATAACAACAGTTGGAATTTTTGTGGGCATTTTTTCTCTTTTCTTTTTTGTATGTGACGAATTTAGTTACGTCTTGTAATAAATATTCGGGCACCCGAACTTTACATTTTTGAATATTGTATTATAATTTTTTTTGTTGGATTTTGATCCAGTTGTCAGAGTTTGTTTACGATGTTCGTACTATAATGATGCCATTTTTTCTATTATTTTTTTCTAAGATATTCTTTTGCTTTCTATTTTTTTAATATAAAATTTTGTGCTGTTTGGATTTTTTTTAGTTTAATCAGTAACGAAAAAATTTTGAGTTTGTAAATAATGACAGAAATTTTAAAGAAAAAGGAAATTGTGAAGTAATGTGTGTCATGATTCTTTTTATTGTAAAAAAATATTGTTCTCATATCTAACTATGGTGCTTTTTGATTTTTTTCTCTTATTTCTAAGTCAGATTAAATTTTTAGCGTTTTATCACTACACCATTATTATTACTTGTTATTCCAACTATTTTGAGTTTTCAGTACTGTTTATGATGTCTGTTCATTAGAAATTAAAGAAACGATAATTTGCATTCTGCGTATGTAATAATAAAAATTTAATTGTGTATAATGATTATAAAGAAAATAATGCTCAGGGATTTAAAAGCAATGACAAATCGATTACACAAACGAAGTTACATGCGAAAATAACTGAATGTGGTTATTTGGAATATGTATTTTTATCTGTTATATACCCAAAAAAATGCAAGATAAAAATTCAATCTGTTTTGCGAGTAAATTTGCTTTAAATTGGTAATGTGAGACGATAAAATTATGTATTATGGAAGTAATAAATTTGGTGGCATAATTTTATGTAAAAATGTAAAAAAGGAGACTTTAATTATTTACAGCCTATTTTTAGCATATCTATACTTTCGGAACACATGGATTTAACCAAAATTTACATGTTACAACTTTTTTCTTCTTTTATCAGTTGCCATCTGTTAACGGGGTCAGTGGACCATTGACCCTTCTGTTATCCTGCTCCTTAATTTACCTTATCTAATAAATGTAAGCACCCGATATATACAGTATACTGAAAATACAGTATCACAACCCAAAGCAACAGCATATTTTTGCTGGATGCAAGAAAGTTGCTGCATATATTGATCACGTGATTGATTTAAGTACTTGACCTACTGTGCAATTAGTGTAACAGGAAGGAAACTATCTGACAACATTAGTTTATGACTGGAATGGCTTTCCATATTCCGTCAACATGACTGGCAAAAAGTAACTTTAGCTTTTCACATTCCTCAAGTGCAAACATCAGCTTTCATTCTTCGGTGTCATTGGTCAAATTACTGAGTAAGTCCACGTCATTTAAGCTTCACAATCAAGAAAAGCCGATAAAGCAATTTCCAGCACACAGCAACAGCAAATTCGTTACTTAAACGTTCAAAATGCTGACATCCGAGGCAATTGATTTTTTGGAAAATGTATTGAAAATCGAAGGAGTACGAACCAAAGTGGAAACAAATAAATTTCAATTGCTACAGGAAATATGTATGAAAGTTCAGCAAACAATTCCATTCCAGGTATTAAAATCACAGGAAAAAAATATTTTATCATCACAATTATGTGTTACATAATTCTTATACAGGTAATTTCTTGTTACAGAACGTGTCCATGTTGGCTACAAACCAGAGCGATCGACATTTACCTACTCCTGAAGAAATCCGTGGGGCATTTTTCTCAAAAATCGGTGGCGTTTGTTACTCGGGAGCAAGTTTTGCACGACACCTTTTTGAAGCCCTGGGCTACAACGCATTCATCGTGGCTTGCCGTATCTCCCACAAGGTCAACAAGAAACCATTTACACACGCTGCATGCGTCGTCAAGGAATCTTCAGCGTCGACCGAACGGTTTTTTGTCGATTTTGAAGCGGGTTTTCCGACTTTTGAGCCCATCCCACTCCATTCTTTGCCTCAGTCTTACCAACACGCTTTTCTGAAGTACAAATTTGTTCGTCTAAAAGATGGACGTGTAGCTCGCATGCACAGTGCCAAGGATAATTTATTCGGCAATGTACCGTCTGCTGCTGATGAAGACGGATGGCAAATGTTTTACGATTTCGATGAAATCCCGCGAGATGAGGATTTCTTGAAACCGTACCAGACGCCAATTTACACCGATCCGACTTACGGAACGTGGTTTTTAAAGGGATTGAGAATTTCTTTTTATCCTGAAAATAAGGCGTTTACACTTAATGATTTCGTATTGAAGAAGTGGGAGAAGGGAGGGGAGGTCGAAACGGTTGAATTAAAAGATGAAAATGAGTTAAAGCAAGCTATTGAATGTTATTTTCCAACTTTGGCGACCGTTGATTTACACAGTGCGGTTGTTAATTGGAATAAAGACAAAAAAGATTATTGTTAATTTCCATACGTTTGGTGTATCCTTCCTTGAGAACACATCACATGCACAGTACACACCAAAACATTACAAATAAATTTACTCATTTCATTTTGTAGTAATTTTAAATTTTGATCATAAAAGTGCATCAAAAAATGATTTTATGGACTGACTAAATTTTTTGATAAGGGGCAGATGCTCTCATTTGCCGATTTCTTAAATAATTATTTCAACAAAAATTCTTGATTTACAACTCCTTCGGTCACATTCACCACAACATTTCATCCTGTTAGAAAAAATATACATTTATCGATATCTATTGCTTCTGGATTGCCAATCAAAACAATGTAATGAAGTTAAAAAGATGAGGTAGGAATAGGTTTTGGCTGCCAAACTTAAGTACCATAATAAGGTACGTAATCTGAAAGGTTTTTAGAAATTCATCACATCATTTTGCTAACATAATCCAGAAGCAACTGAACGATAAAAAAAAATATCAGTCTTTTATCGTTCAGTTGCTTCTGGAAAAAGTTTTTCCAAACATAGGGATGAAAGCTGTCCTGAGCTATAGGCAGTTTGATCCGGAATATCCGGTAAAATCAGATACAGTAATTACGGATGCGTAGCATAATAACTTCTTTTCCTTAAGTTTCAAAATGCTGATAGCCGAGGCAATCGATTTTTTGGAAAATGTATTGGAAATTAAAGAAACACGAACCAAATTGGACACAAATAAATTGCAATTACTACAGGAAATATGTATGAAGGTTCCGCAAAAAATTCCATTCCAGGTAAATCTCAAAAAAAAAAAAAAAAAATTAAAAATTTAATAACAACATATCATTCAACATGTTAGTTATTCCTCTATGGACCGCGGTTATTCCTAACCTTTTTTATTTCTTCTTACAGAACTTGACAATGTTGGCTACAAACCCAAGCGAACGGCATTTGCCAACGACTGAAGAAATCCACGAGGCATTTTTCTCAAAAACTGGTGGTGTCTGTTACTCGGGCGCATGTTTTGCACAACATCTTTTCGACAGCTTAGGCTACAACGCATTCATCGTGGCTTGCAAGACACCATATACTCATGCAGCATGCATTGTCAAAGAATCTTCAGCCTCGAACGAACGATATTTAGTAGATTTTGGAGCAGGGTTACCAAGTTTTGAGCCCGTTCCACTCCATTCTTTGCCTCACACTTACCAACACGCCTTTCTGAAGTACAAATTCGAACGTTTAGAAGACGGTCGTGTAGCTCACTTGCTCAGCGTCAAGAGAAATTTATTAAACAATTTACCCGCTGCTGTCGAAGACGAATGGAAGATATGTTGTAAATTTGACGAAACTCCGCGAGATGAGGATTTCTTGAAACCGTACCATACACCCGTTTACACGGATCCATCTTACGATACTCGGTTTTTAACGGAGTTGAGAATTTTTCTTTACCCTCAAAATAAGGCTTTCAGCATTAGTGATTACGTATTAAAAAAATGGGAGAAGGGAGGGGAGGTCGAAATGATCAAACTGAAAGATGAAAATGAGTTAAAAGAAGCTATTGAAACTTATTTTCCAACTTTAGCTAAGGTTGATATTCATAATGCGGTAGTTAATTGGGATAAAGATAAAGAAGATTATTGGTGATTTTCATGATTTATATGTGTATGTATAGTTAAATTTGAATACCGTTCATTTAAACCTGTGTATTTACATCCGAAATATAACCAGTATCACAATTAACCCAAACATTTCCATAATTTACCGTGTGTTTATGCGTGTAGTTAAACTTTAATATCGTTTATGTAAACCTGTGTATTTGCATCTGAAATATGGCCGGTATCACATACCTAATAAAGAACTATCATTTGCTGAAGCTGAAGCAATTGTTAATTGATAAAGTAGAACCAATAAAAAGAAAGAAACGGAAAAAAAACTGTTTTAAATTGTAATTTTTGCATAAAATGTCTGCAA
Source organism: Geophilus flavus (assembly GCA_034695885.1). Classification (NCBI taxonomy): domain Eukaryota; kingdom Metazoa; phylum Arthropoda; class Chilopoda; order Geophilomorpha; family Geophilidae; genus Geophilus; species Geophilus flavus. The sequence continues at coordinate 11,121 of JAQFZO010002241.1, forward strand.
AATTTACTAGGAAATTATTTTTATTTGTTTGAACAACTGAAATGCAGGATTGTAGTTTTTTTGTACGGTACAGGATACGTAACATTACTTGTTCAGCAGTGAAGTCCATCGGGTAGCTTCTTTAAGTGAAAGGAAATTCAAACGTATGAATTAGAAGTGTGGAAATACCGCGAAAGGATATGGTCGTGGTTCATGACATTCGCAGTTCAAGCTATTCGCCATCTCTATATAGTTCGCGGTTTTCATAAATCGCGGTTCCACGTACACGCAATTCGACTATTCGCAATTTAAAGATTCGCGGTTTACAGAATTGCATTCTTGCTGTTTCGCGGGACGTTTTCATGGGGATATCCACTTCATATTCTAGCTATCGAGTTATGGGCATTTATGGGAATCAAGCAATTTAAACTGTTGGAACCGCCCGATTGGTATAATTTTTAATATGACAAAAAATAAATCATAAAAACCACCTGTTGTTATTAAGAATCGTATAACTGCAGGATACGCCAGCTGTATAAAAAAAAAGGTTGAATTTACAACTTGCACAGAAAGGTATACAAGCATAGGAGTAAAAAAAAATTATATATAAATATGCGGCAAATACAATATTTTCACTTTTTTGCAACAACGCCTTATTGGGCAAGTTGTGAATGCAATTTCCATACCATTTACATATACATACCCATATGTATATATCATGTTTTTTTATCCTTTAAAAGTGAATAATTTCATAAATGGCGACTGATTTTTCTAACTACGACGGGTCTCTTAAATTCGTGTGGGTCTCCAAACTCACGGGATTACAGATCGATCAGGTACGTACGTGTAATACTTTTTGTTTTTACAATTTTGAGGATTCAAGGATATAGAAATTGATGCATTGCAGTGAGTGGCAACGGAAATACTCACATAAAAAATTTTACAGTCATGCAATTTGTGGTAATTATTTTTATATCTTTTGCTCCAGGTCAATTTTGAGATAAGTCAAATTGTCGGACTTTTATGCGCATTTCTATTAAGGAAATACATGTACGATAATGAAGTGAGTGTTACTGCAAGGCATCTGTTTTCCATAATTGTGGGAATTATTTTGATTTATTTTTGTCATGGAAGGTATTGTGAAACTTTATTTTTTGTTCTGCATATTTTACTCTTTCTTAATTGTAATTGTAATCAACAATCGCAGGAATATTTTTCACATGTTTGTTTTGCCAATTATATGTTATGTAATTTTCAAATTGACAAATCCACGAATATTCCAGAGGTGAAACCATCTGTGGTGATGATAAATGAAGAATAAGGCGAATAATCAATTTAATACAATAATTATTCTTTAAAATTTTGACAGGTTAATAATATTAATAATTGCATTGAGCTATTTGTCGTTTACCCATTTGATGAGGCAAATCTACAGCTACGGAAAAAATGACATAGATATTACAGTGTAAATTTTAAGCAGGGATTAATACAAATTAAATTTAGGGATGTGATGACATATACAGTAATTTAAAAATTGCAGGCCTCTGATGGTCGTAACGCAAAAAGTAACAAGTTTAGCTTTCAGTCTTCACGACGGGTTGA
>JAQFZO010002242.1:0-12699 GCA_034695885.1 Geophilus flavus
ATTGGCCACCTACTACTTCCTATTTAATGGCTGCAACAGATTTTTGATAACTTTGCTTCTTTATGAAATAAATGTCTGGTTAGACTTATTTGAAACACCCTGTATATTATTGCAAAACAAGTCGAATCGATCACACAACAATTCTCTTCTCTTTGCTACAGTATTTTCACGGTCGGACGGGTCGATGCCGGAATCACTGGTTCGTTTTTACGGTAGATTCAATTAATATTAGGTTTCAAAAGACTTGTTGTCGATGTTCTCTTCGTAATGACCACTATTTTATTGAATCTCATCTTCAATCTCAGCTTCGCTGCACTTGACTGTATATAGCGAAGGAACGCGAGTGAAAGCGTTCCGGCGTCAGAAGGAAAATGTACAAAGACACGAATTAGTAAGGACTGCGCATCGAATACAAATAACTCGATATAAAAACAGCTGCGGAAAAAATACGTGACGTGCAAGAGTAATTCATTACTCTGAGTGCCACGAGGGCAAGTCTAGGGGAGTGTTTTGAGGGAAACTTAATGACATTCGAATGGTCATTTTTTGTCGGCTAGATGTAAAGAAGTTTGTTCCAGTTGACATGATAAATACAGTCAAGTTCACCTGTAAGGAGCAGTCTGCTTATTACAGCCCATTTTAAATTCCTGCTTTTTCCTCCATTGATTTACATGTAATTAAAGTCTGTTCTAAAGAGCTCCGGATAAAGGAAAAATTCGTTTTTGAGAGCAACTTTTTTGGCCATTTTTGTGATTTTGGCTCGGGTAAAAGAGCTTTTCAGCAAATTACGCCATCTATACGTAGTTTATTCATTACTCTCGAGATCTGAAAGTGAAACGACATACTTTATCAATTGGCGATTTTCAGAAGGTTTTAAAACTACAAAACCAAAAGAAATAGCTAAGAAACATGGAATCCGTTACTCTACCCTAGGACCCATTATCTAAAGGCGGACTGGCAACGAGGTGAAGACAACGCTGTTTTGCAATTGAGTGAAACAACTGCAGTATGGGTAATGCTTGAAAGACAAAATACAAAATATAAACTTATATTTAATTTCTAAGTGAATTAATATCTAAATATATTCTAAAATCAATCAAACAAAGTTATAATAAGAAAAAAGGAATAATAGAATTCTTTCGACTGTAAATACAGAATAAATATGGGATGTGTCGTTAGGCTCGTTACAAATATTTCAAAGCTTTTCTTTATCCATTGTATTTGAACCGGCTTTAAGTTGGAGTAATGTGCTGCATACGTTTACTTTGTTCGGTTGAATTTGTGCGATGTTTCTCTTTGAAATTTAAGGTATGATAATGCATTTGGTTGTTATGGTTTTATACTGGTTCCCTATAGAGATTTCCATCGCTTTTGTGGATTATTTATAACATTTCCATTACCGAATGAGGTTGCATGTAGTTTTAAAGTGGAATAAAGTTATTCGAAAATAGAGATTAAAAAAATATTAAACGAAGAGTGATGGTGGATTCATGTGGATGTGTGTATGTAACAAAATGATAAATACACTAGCTGAATTAATAGGACCCGTTGGAAAAGATGGCACGGTGATAAAACGTTAGGCCGGAAATGACTACCATAAATTAAAGGTGAAAGAAGGAGAAATACTTCGGGGAAATGGTTTTGGGTAAAGGAAAATGTGAATTTGTTTATTTGAAGGCAACATTTTATTGAAATTAATTTTATTCAAAAATGTGAAATTTGAATTTTTACAATTTCGGGCGCTTCTACAGGCCATTTCCAGTTTAGGTAGGGGTGTAAAATTTACGGGGAACCAACTACCCTTCTAGAGGTCAGTGCCAGACAAAATTTTATTGAGACTAATTTTATTCAAAATGTGTAATTTGATTTTTTGCAATTTCGAGCGCTCTTAAAAGTCACTTCTGGTTGAGGTAGGAATGTAAAATTTACAGGGAACCAACTATCCCTCTAGAGGTTGGTGCCGTTAAAATTTGAAGATCCTAACTTAACCGGAAGTGCCTCCCGTGCCCCTGCGAAATCGCTGCACAGAACGAAAATGTCCATGTAATATTTATCGCTGTGGCTAATTCCATTGCAGGTGTGTTGAAAATAGCATGTATACTATAAATAGCTATAATTCCACCAGAAGAATCTGCCGATCCCTGATGTTGGCTCTTACAGAACGTCTGGTGGCTGGTGTCATATGGTATTTTTGTTATTTTTCGATTTTTTACTCGAGTTTCAATCTATTTAAATCAGTTTTAAGCCACAACACACCGACATTTTTTCTACATGATTTAAACTGTTTTGGATCTTTTCTAAACGATTTTAACCGATTTTTGTCATTTTCAACACAATTTTAATAGTTTTTATTAATTTTCCACACGATTTTAATCGATTTTCTTCATTTTCCACACGATTTTAAATTGCATTAGGGCATAAAATTAGTATTACCCTCATTTACACCTAAATAAACTTTAACTTTCAAAGTGTAAAATAATTTACACTAAAAAAAGGGGAAAAAGAAAATCGAGAGGAAAAAAACCAAAGCATTCTAAAACGATAAATCGCCCATCACGATCTCGTGCCTTCGATTAACAGGAAGCCAGACCCGACAAATTGGTCGTGTCCAGTTCATCGCGATAAGATGCAACGAGGTGAAGATGCCCACTTTTGATCGTGCATTTGGGACATTGACATGGCTCTGTGACCTTTCTAGACGTCGCATCAACTGCAGCAGTCTCTCTCTCTCTATGCGACTCTGCCCAATAAAAACTCAGTTGAAAAGAAATAAATAAAATATATAAAATAAAACGATTTCATATTTTACTCCAGCCATACATGCCGGGTATTGGTGTCTTTGAAGTTTTGAAAGAGAATTTTTAGCGGAATAAATTATTGGTACACTATTTTTAGTGAGTTTTACACTAAAAAGTATTTTGTTTTACACTATACAGGTCGAACCTCGTTATAACTAATTTCGATACACAGTAACGAATTTCGCGATATAGCGAATTATAAATTTCATTTGGTCGGTCGTTCTATCTGTTCCATGCTAAAAAAATTTCGCTATAACGAATTTCAATACGTATAGTGAAATTTCGTTATTAAGAACAAAAATATAAACGGGAAATTCTGATTTTCTCGACGACAAACATTTCCAGTCGAAAATGATTTTCGCGATTTTTATCGTCGATATTTTGCCACTGAATGATAAATTTTTGTTCGACATCTTTCGAGATTGTCGGAATCCTTCTCAACCAGAATTTTTAACGTTTTCGACATTCGTCACTTCCATTCGTTCGACTCTAGACCAAAAAAATCTTTTTTCTTTCGGTTGGTACTACGAATTTCTTCGTAATAACGAGATTCTCTCGTCATTACGAACAAATTCGCTATAACGAGGTTTTCAGCCTAACGAACCCTCGTTATAACCAACAAATTTTCATTCCCCGAGCAATTCGTTATAACAAGGTTCGAAATACACAATTTTTACTGAGTTTTAGCAAATTTAGCAATTTTAGCAACTTATGGTACCTCTGGGGGAAAATATTAACATTAACACCTTCATAAATCAAATCCATTCACTCTTAAATAATTCTAATTTTCCAACAAATGAAACTGCTAATTCCACCCCAAGGGGGCGATACGAGGCTTATACACATTGTCTCGCTCGTTCACGGCAGTTAGGACTAAATTGGTGGAGATATGGCGAGTCATTTCTCGAAAGACGGTCCCGCATTTCCTGCACGTGCAGCGTAATGTATCGGGGTTTCGTTCGCCTGTCGAAAACGATACCGACTGATCATTACAAGACGCATTTTCTTTCATAATGGAGCTTAACTGACTTTGCTAGTGAGATTAATATCCCCGTGGAGTTCCATTCCGACCGTGTGACGTGAGCACTCTGTCCACTTTCTCATTTGGAGTGATGGACTTTGTCCTTGGCGATCCCGCGACGTGCATAATGCAGTGCGCGTGTGTCACTTTAAAATATTTCTGAAGTTTCGACAATTTGTTCCTTTCGCTTGTTTCCAAGCAGACGAGTCGAGTCGATGTCGAGTATGGTGAACTCTTTGGACCGGGTTTTCATAATTAAGTACCGTCGTGGCCACAGGGTAATGGCAATGACGGGAAATGATGTAGGGGCGTATTTTTCTTTACCTGATAAAAACACATCTTGAAAATGCGCAGTTTATTTATACTTTAAAAAAATCCTTGAATTAAAAATAAAAGCCGGTGGGCATTGAAACTTTTGATAAAACTTGTAATCTACCTACTGACGCGTATATTGCTTGACGGGAAACAAAAATTGGGTCTTTCGATCAAATTGATGCATGAATAGTTATGTGAGTACAGTTTGGCTGATGTGATGGATATGATAAATAAATATAAATTATAATACTTCAAAATAGTTCATCAATCATCATAGGTTTTGGACCAACCATATACCATCCCTAGAGGGCACTTATAGGATATGAGCCTAATTGATTGTTGTATGAACACTGACCAATGTAGAATCTGCATCCTTTGAATGGGCTGAAAGGCGCAGTTGAAAACAGAAATGCCTTCTGCGTCAATTGTTTGGGAAAGGCTCAGAGAGTGGAAAAAACCGTGGAACCCAAGTATTAATACATTTAATTCTGTTGCAAAAAAATTAATTTGTAAGTGTTAAGCACATCACCCAAGGAAGGTTTGTCAGTACCAGGTGGTCATCCCCTGATGTATGATGGATTTAAAAGCAGCCGTGAACAGGAAACGAGAACTTTTGCTCAGCAAAAAAACAAACTAAACCAAATATGACTTATGGCTAACGAAAACTCCAATTGCCGTCAGGGCCCATTCTTCTTTCAACAAAATGTGGATTGATAAGAGAGCGGGGAATCATCTTTTAAGCAGTCGGTAAGGCCGCACGCCAAGTTCGCTTGCCCACCAATCAATTAAACCCCTTCGCGGTCCTAAATGGCAGTGCAGTTTTGCGAAACTTAACTAGACAAGTGTACTACACGTACGATACGTACTGTAAGTTATTTATCGTATAGGTGTTAATTTTGTATGTGTAAATTTGTATGTGTTAATTTTGTATGTGTAAATTTGTATGTGTTAATTTTGTATGTGTAAATTTGTATGTGTAAATTTGTATGTGTTAATTTTGTATGTGTAAATTTGTATGTGTTAATTTTGTATGTAAATTTTGTCTCACCGGATAAAGTAGGCCTATACGGCTATGTTTAAACCTAACCTTTGTGAGTGTTCACCGTAACGTTTAGCGAATTTAACCGTAGCGTGTTTTAAAATTTCTATTTGTTTTAGTTTAAATTTATAGTGTGGTTTTAGTGCTATAACATTTTTATAGAAGTGTTGAAGTAAATGTTGAAAGGACAACGAACAAGAACAACGGCTAATGATTGTGATTGCGCCTAAATGAATCATAAGGCAGCCAGAGAGGGAGAGCACATTGTGTTTGTGTATTATTCAGTTTTGTTTAGTCAACAGGGTGCTGCAAGAGTTGAGCACAGGTTAATTGTGCCTTGTAGCGCAGCCGTCAGTTTGTTTGTGTGATCTCAGTCCAACCAACGTCTTGCTGCTGTGCACGATGAGTTTTCTGAGGGTCATTTGTGTGTTTACCTGCTAGGGCTATATGGAAATGAGCCCTATTATTAATATTGTCATTGCAGTGAAGTCACCCACACTGAAGAGAAGGACCAAGTTTGACAGCGAGTAGTTTCAATAACAGCATCCGAGAAGGCTCATTTAAAAATTATTCTCAGTGTGAGGCACATTTTTAAAATTCAAGCTCAGTACGAGAAGGCTCATTTTTTAAGTTGGGTATTTTCTGAAACCTCTCCACGAGGATTACAAAAATCTAAGTCGTGGGACTGAAAATGTGTGCAATAATGCAAAAATTTTGGGGGTATCATCACAGTACCGCCTCGTCATGGCGATTCTGAAAATCTATCTATCGTTTTTCGGAAATGTGCACAACCCCTTGAAATCCACATTTTCCCTACAAGCCACCATTTTAAATTATATCCAACATTCATTTTTTAGAAAAAATGTGGATTTCAAGTTGTTGCGCACATTTTTGGAAGGATTTTCGATGAGCCTTCTCGTACTGAAATTTATTTTTAAAACTGAGCCTCCTTGTACTGAGTGGTATTTTAGGTAAAGCCTTCTTATACGGAAATTTTTTTTTGATATGAGCCTTCTCAGAGCAGTAGATTGCAAGTACCATATGGTAATTTCAATTTTTTTTACTATTTTGTAATTAAGTACATTAAATCTTATGTATAGTGTAGTGTGATTTAATAACTGTAAAATGTGTTGTGGAATTTTTATTCCTTTGTATATTTGCAAAATTTACACTGACATAAGGGCTCAAAACTCGATCAGCACACGTATAGAAAACAACAGACAATTCACTTTATGGCTTTTATGCAACTCCAAGCATTTGTTTTGGAGAGAAAAAAAATTTAATTTTGAAAATAGTGCATTCAATCTCACTATAAAACGTGTTGGGACTATAGTGCAGCCATGCATTATTTTTGATAAGAAATTCCTCTTTCAGTCCAAGCTGTATGCAATCTTCATCTTTTCTAGGTTACAGAGTTATTCTTCACTTCAGACACTGAATTAAACTCTCTAAAAATATAGTATTTTCCAAATTGAAAATTCTCAACCATGGCTTAAAACATAAAAAATAATAAAATGTCTAACTGTGCTTAACTCTTCCTCTCGCATGAAATTTTGATAATAAAACTCACCCATCCTTCCTTCCTTTCCAGCATAAAATTAATATCTCACACAAGGTAGTAAAGAAAAGCCAAAAGCGCTTTTTCGATTGGAACGTGGATTAGCGCCGCTATCCTCCAAAAACAGTTTCACCATTTGTAAATTGCAAAAGACCCATTTCATAGTGCAGCGAGCCATTTAAACCCCATGAAATAAACAAATATTAACATTTTCTCTTCATATTTTATACTTCTCCAGTGGCTTTCACATCGTTTCATTTTTGAGTAACATTCCCTTACATTTTTCATCTCGATAAACATGAACCGCGATGTGTAGGAAAGCCTCTATCTTCTAAATTCATCATAAATGTTGCAATAAATTTTTTCTCTTCATTTCTTTTTAACTTATATCCCCGGTCTTTTGGCACAGTATGACTGACCAGGAGAAGGTTTCGATGACTGCAGGCCGGATTTGCTGCGATGTACCATGCGGTGTAATTATCCCCAGCAGTTAAAACAAGCATTAGGAAATCCTTTCTGCTAATTCGTGGAGTCAACTCACATTGGTCTTGGAATCCACTTGTTCCCGTTTAAGTAGCAAGGTTCGCACCGCAGGAACGTGAGCCAAGTTGAAGGGCGTGTGTGACAGGAATGGAAAACAGCTTTAAACAGAAACATTTAAAAAGAAATAAATGCAGTAAACAACAAAAGTACCTAACTGAAGTTTCTTGGTTTTTAGTGCGATAAGAACAAAGTTTGGATATAAAATAGTGAATAATTACTTTTTGATTAAATCATTAGGTGCATTAGGCCATAAACGACTTATACGACTTTAGATGATGCAAAGAATGTCATTAAGCCGTAGAAATCGTAAAATAAATTTATTCGACTTTTGATGATAAAGTCGTTTTTTATGTCATCAAAATTAAAAACCAAGGCATAAAAGCCTCTTTTGCAAAAACTTCCTAGTTTTTAAACTGAGCATATACATAATCGACTCCATGATGTCATCATGAGTGGTCACAAGTATTTTTAAGTATTTTGTTTTGCCAACATGCCCTGGTGGTAATTTCAGAAATACATGCCAAAAGCCGAATGCCAAAATTCGATCCAAAATTCATTATTAATGGCAAAAACCAATTCCTATGGCAAAAGTCATGTTAAAAGCCAATTCATTCAGTCATAAGTGGGTTTTTATAATTTTTACATACGTAAGCAACTTTATTAAAAGTTGAGATTGAATTTACCTATAATACATACAATGATAAATCTAGTGCTTATCCACTGCTTTCTGCAAAACAACTGAGCTCTAGCTCCAAAAATACTTCACCACCTAAACTCCCTTTCTCACCAATTATCACCAGCATCTTCTACATTTCCCCTATGTCTACTATACCAGCATAAAAACCTTCAGACAATTATACAACCAGCATAAGACATTCCCATAATTATCTTGTCACTCAAATGAACACAAAAAATCCCTTCTTCTATTTTTATACTTATCAATTTAACTGTCACTTCAGTCTGTTAAAAATTGTCTGAAAAAATTATACCTATATCAAATTTTTAATTTTAATCCACTTAAAGATTTTTTTATTGGGCAAGATGACATGAGTTATGGTCCAGTCCCTGTGTTAAGTATTTAGAAGCGTCTTGTCGAAGTGTCCACCATGCAGGCGATTTGAAACATGATCTTACAGTCTCCGGTTACATCGCTTGTCAAGATTTATCGGCTGCTGCGTAAATGGCTTTGGGCCACGGTTTGGTCGATTCAGTAGGAAATGTTTGAAGTCTGTTCTAAAGCACGCAGAGCTCAATATACCGTCTTTGAAATAAAATAAAGCCCAAGTCTAAATTCATAGATTTTGCCTATATGAATCACTCAGATTGTACGTAAATACATTGTGTAAACAAATCGTCAGGTGTTTTTGACGAGAAAAGGCGAGTCCCATAGTCATGATGACAATCAGGGGTAATGGCTTAACCTCGGTCAATCCGATTCTGCGACTGATTGCGGCCTGCGGGAGAAAATGTCTGATTGCGTTGCGCTAGATGACAATTTTTTGGCGTTTATTGAAGAAAGAATGTGAAGAAGGCTTGGTCTACCTCTATCTGCAAGACCTTTTACAACTCTGCCTGTACCAGCTGGTAGGTATAATGCGAGGCACAATGTCACCTTTGATTATCCTGAAGAAAGACGAAAACCAGAAACAGAGGTGAATGTGAGCAGTTATAGACAATTTTTTGATGTTCCAGAACCAGACTAGAGTGGAAGGGAATGATATTTTATTAGTCATACAGGTCGAACCTCGTTACAACGAATGTCGATATACCGAATTTCGCGATATAGCGAATTATAAATTTCATTTGGTCGGTCGACTTATGTCCCATGCTAAAAAAATTCGCCATAACGAATTCCATTATGGCGAAATTTTGTTATTAAATATGAACGGGGATTGCTGTTTTTCTCGTCACGACGACATATTCTCTTTATTACAAACAAATTCGCTGTAACGGGGTTTTCAGATTAACGAACCCTCATTATAACCAACAAATTTTCATTCATTATAACGAGGTTCGTCCTGTGTTTGTATAAAAATCATTATTTTGTGAAGTTTCAAGAAATGTTAAAAATTAATAAATTGCGACAAATCTTGTTAGTGGCAGATTAGCAGAAAAATTTTCACTATTGTCAATCTTGTTGATTGTCCTGTTCTACTCCAATAAAAGCTAGCAGATAAAAAAAAGTTATGAAAGCTCGTGTCACACCAATCATACAAGACAGCAATTTAACGCATTGAAGGCTACGGAGGCAATGAACTACTGAGTGCAATAAAAGAGAGAGGAAAACAAAGAAAATAAGCTTACAAAATTGCTTTTAAAGGATTTAAAGGAAGAGAAAGAAAATATAAACAAAAAAAAGCTGTGCATGAATCAAATGTGCAAAGCTATGCAGTAAAGAGAAGAGTATCGTACCTCAATGCAACATTTCTGCACAAAAAAAGTAAATAATCGAGTTCTGGATGTTCAATTCTTTCAGGCAATTGGATGTACAATTTAATATTAGATCGTCGGATCTGCACCAAGATTGCAGAGTTACCTACCTCTTAATCGAAAACGGGTGCATCGTATGTCAGCAAGCTTCTTACACCATCTAGCGACAGCGTTGCAAACCGTAAGTATACAACTGACTGGAATTTTTTTGGAGAATTTATGCATTTTATTTTTTTTTTGGATAATTTTTTTTGTGGGATAATCTTTTTTCTTTGGACATAAATTCTTGAAAATTTTTTGAGAAATTTTATTTTTTCAAAATTTTTGGGTTTTGAGGAGAATTTTTTTTTTTCAACTGGCTTTCTGGGCTACCGTAGTCGACTTCATTACTGTGTGTGATACTGTGATGCGACAAAAACAAACCCCAGATTTAAAGAATAATAGTTAATAGGACAAAGACAAACTACTATCACGGAAGATTGATAGATATACAGTACTAGCACATGTTCAGGTTGATAAATAATCGGGATAATTCGTTACAGAGTGATAAAAAATAAGTTTCTTCTTCTTTTGGAGTTTCTCTACACAGTATACAGACATACAGGAAAATAAAATTATAATACGTTGCAAACTTAAAAGATTTCTTAGGCAAACTTCTTGTTGAATAATTGAAGGAAAATTCCCAGTGTTCACTGAGGATCGATTTCCCGCAAATTTTAGGTTCTTTTCTCAACCGGAAACAGTTTTGCTAGAAACAGACAGTTTGAATGAACATCAGTTCAAATTTAAGATTTCCATTAAATAAAAAAATACGCGATCATTGCTTATATAAAATTTTATATTTTTATTACATCTACAATAAAGTAACAAAAATTACTATACTTTCAAATAAATTAGTTCAAACCATCGTTAGTTCAGAACGCAAATTAAATGATCCACCACGCCGTCTCATTATCACCGGTTGATAACTCATTTTCAGCCAATTCCAAAATATCTGCAAATATTCTTTTAAATTCCGTAGCAACGAACACATAGATTCTTGTCCCGACGTGAACAGTAAATCGTTTCTTCCTAAGCAAGAGCTAGACATGCTTCAATGCTGCGTTGTGTTCTACCAAACAGATGTGTCTGATCTGACAGTCACGTGCATATGACACTCTGCTATACACCTACGTACGAGATACGCTGATAATGTGTGATATGACGTGTCACGTGATAAGGCAAAATCAGTTCAAAGTGGGTGGACTTGACCGCGCAATATCGTCGACCCAGAATAACATCCATAAACTTCCCCTGTATAAATTACGTACCGTAATAGCAATATGGTTGCGAATTAATCATCGGGATTCACCGCAATGCCACAGTATATTGCAGCAAAGCTCGCGAAAAAAATGCTAAATTTTTAAAACGTGTTATCTACAGGCATTTTATTTGATGCGACTTGCAAAGTTTATGTTGTCAAATGCGAAAAATTCGCACGATTTTGATTAAAGTCCAATGTTAGTTGACTGTGCCATGCGAGGATGAAAATGAGTGTTTTATGACTAGTGCAAAAGAATAGGGTTTATAACTGGTTGGCGAATGGTTATATAATAAAGTTGCACCTAAGGGAAAAGGGAAACTGATTGGGTGAGGCCTGAAGGGGAGAAAAAGTTGCGATTTATGATGGAAGATGACTCGACTTATAACTTTAAATATAAAGACTTTTATTTGATAATTCATACACAGTATAGCTGCATTCAAAAACCAAAATAAATTTGCGTTTTAGATACTCGAGTTTTGAGTTTTAGACGTCACTTATACTCATTAATTCTGAGTTTAATATGAACAAAGTGACGTCTAAAACTCAAAACGCAATTTTAGTCTTAGTTTTTGAATGCAGCTGCTCGAGAAAATGCAAATTTTATTTTATTTGTCATCCTTATGCGTATATCAAGTTATAAATGAGCCAAATTTGACTACGCACTCTCTCTATTATTGGTTAAATTGAGTTTAACTGCTAAAAAAAGATGAATTTTAACTTTTATTTTGTTTTTCAATATTTTTTAAACTCTTGTTCTCATCTTAATTGCATCACATCTTGCATTCATGCTTCAAGAAATTACTGATGGTGACATTTCACGCAAACTAATGGAAATTATAATTATGCATGTAGGAACATCAAAATTCCGTCCACAAAAATTATAAATAATTAAATTTAATTTTCAAAATACAAAAGAAGAAATATAAACACTTTTAAAGAGATTTAAAGTTATTTCGCTAGACTACTGCGCAATGTCCACACTTTCACGAGACCATCATTATCTCCAGACATGAGATAATGTGCATTAACGTGAAATTTTACTGCATTTACACTCGATCCGTGTTCTCCAAGAATATGAACCTGAAAATTGAAAATCCATCGAATTTCCACATCATTAAACATCCAAAAAATCCATCAAAATCATTGAAAACTCGCCTGTTTGCCGGCCATCTCAAAAACTCGCACAAAAGTATCATTGCACCCCATGACCACCAAACTCCCAGCTGGATCAAATTGTAAATCATTGATGAATGCAGTAGGCCCAATGTCTATAATTTGAAGTGTCGAATTCATGCGAACATCCCACAATCTGAATTCACCTCTAGCATCACCTGATGCAATGGTATCTCCCTGACACCATTAAATATATTTTTTACATAGTGGAAATTACATTAATTTTTTCACATTTACTCTCAAATTAAAGTGTGCTGTTGTCACAGAACTGCTATGACCTTGCATAAGGTGTCCGCAAAATCCCTAAGTAAATAAATATAAGAATGATTACGTTAGTAATTTATAGGAACAAACTCCATGATGCTGTTGGGGTATATGCTCAGTAAATTCAACGCTCACTTCTAACACCAGATGGCGTTGCGCGGCAGCCATATTTGCTTTTAATCTGAATTCACCTCTAGCATCACCTGATGCAATGGTATCTCCCTGACACCATTAAATATATTTTTTACATAGTGG
>JAQFZO010002243.1:0-12694 GCA_034695885.1 Geophilus flavus
CAGTCCGTTTCACGAAAGAAGAAACGTTTGGGCGGAGCTTACCAAGCCCACGTGATCTGGATCAGCCAATGAGATTGACGTACTTTTGTTTTCCTTATAGAATTTTCTTCCAAATGTGGAGCCGAATATTCTAGATTCATCATTTATTTGATAATGAAACCCAATGCGCACAAACACGTCTCAGAGACGTCAACGTATGACCAGCTCATAAATATGACGTCAAAATATTGTGTGTCATTTCAGACGTGATTATGGTCCATTCCAGATGTAATGTTGATGTCTCTGGGAATTTTAACACTTCCAATTAAAAGGAATTATTTATTAAAAAAATAATTTGCTTATTGTTGAGTCTCTTAGGTAACATCTTACTGTTGCAAATGCCTGCTACTCATTGTTACCTACGGTGGCCTAGGAGGCTCATAAGTTAAATTAAATTTTCAAAAAAACTTTTATGGCCCAGGGAGCTCAACTTTTGTAACATCAGGACCAGGAGGTTCAAAATTCACAAAATCAAAATGATTTTTTTTACCCGACTCCATGGGCTAGGATAGGAGGCTCATTGGTTAAAATGATTTTTGAAAAAAATAATTCGTGTTCCAGCAGGCTCAAAATTCAAAAACTCGAAATGAATTTTTCCTTGAACGGACTAGGAGGCTCAAATTAAAAAAAAAAATCAAAACAAAATACTCATTTTGAATTTGAAAAATGAAATTGTAATTGAATGGACCAAGAGGCTCATCAGCCCACTAGGTTCAAAATAAAAAACAAAAATGTAAAATAAATTTTTGATTTGAAAAATCTCATTGAACCGACTAGGAAGCTCTTCAGCCCTCTTGAACCTCTTAATTGTTGCATGTTACTCATTATTGAACCTCTTAAACATCTAACTGTTGCAAGTGCATGTTACTCATTGTTGTCTCTTAAAATCATATTGTTCCCTTGAGTTGAATGTTACCATCACAAGGGGAATCCCCAGTACGGTATACTAATTTTCAAGTGGATTGGATGGCCATCTACTGATAAGTTTCAGATTTAATCTCATTGGGGTATCTTATCCAAGGTGGCATCTTCTCAAAAATTTCCCTATAGCAGTAAGTTAGTGTGACAGAAATTTTGCAAAAAATTTCCCAAACAATGGAATATTCCATACTAATTCAGAAAACCACCGTAAACATCAACTTCCAAAAAGTTTTGCAACAAAGAAAATCCACTCGTTTGAGATGGAATATAACTGCCATAGGATTTTCTTGATCTGAACATACACAGTTGTAAAATAATACTGTCCTTTGGTGGAAAATTCCTACAAGCATTATTTGACCATTGGAAATTTTCAGCACAATTCTTGGCTTGTAAACATGTTGTATGTGTGCAATATCACATTTGATGGATCTTTCTCTTTGCATTCAAGATCCAATACTTGGTAAGTATGATTTACAGATTGTTAAAAAAATTGCTTGTTGACAAAATAATGAAAAAATTATATCCGATGCTTATTGTTGAGTCTCTTAACATCTTATCTTTTGCAAGTGCCTGTAATACTATGCGTTGAACCTTTTAAACATCTAATTGTTGCAAATGCATGTTATACTCAGTGTTGAACCTCTTAAACATCTTATTGTTGCAAATGCATGTAACTCATTGTTACTGTAATTTTCTTAAACTTCTCATTGTTGCAAATGCATGTAACTCATTGTTAATTCTCTTAAAGATTGTATTGTTGGAAGTGTATGTTACTCACTGGTAAATCTTAAAGATCCTATTGTTGGTAGTGTTTGTATGTTAGTTATTGTTGAGTATCTTTCAAAAATGTATTCTGTATAGTTAGATATCAATGTTTATTGTTTACTGTTTGGCCTCTGTTATGCATTCGTTGTTCTCATCCACATTACAAACAAAAAAAACCTGACCTCTTTAATTACTTATAATTTGACCACAAAAGTCCAAAGTGATCAACAAATTGATGAATTTATCACCCACTGATCACATGCTGGACGTTCAATGATCAAAACAACAACAAAAAAAACACCAAAAAATAATCAATATTTTTTTACCTCCCATTAACAAATCACCTCTGACATCATTAGATCCTGTAATTCATCTCTAATAGTCTAAATAAGGAAAAAACATACTTTTAACACAGATTCCAATTTCTAATTCTATTTTTCAAAAACAATTTCGCAGCATCCATAGAAAAAAAAATTCCTTTACAATTGATAACCCAAAGTTCAATCTCTCCATTAAACCAAAAATATCAAATTTAAATGACAAAAATTATTCTCAATTGGATTTTCCCTTAAATTACCAAAAAAAAATTTTTATACCAAAAAAAATGAATAGTCTAGACAAATAGTCTAGAAAAAATCATTAGGTAACATATTTATGAACCTAATGACGTCATTTTTACCAATTTCTGCATGAAATAGACAATAAAAGAAGCTAAAAACCTGATTTACAACAATTTAAACTATCCAAAAGGTTGAAAGTAAGTGAAATTTGAAATTAGGGTAAGTTATAAATACATTTCTATAATTTCATTAAAAAAAAATTTAAATTAAAAAATTAAAAAAAAATTAATGTAATCAAAATGTATAGTGGTAACTTGAGTTCAACTTATCTTAGACCCCTAGAAATGCTTTATAAGCTAAAATCAGACGTGCTATATCCAGTTCGATAATTGCTTTATCATCTCAAGTTGCTCCATTTACTTTATTTTCAAGTTTAGTTTGTCATTCCGCAGTTCATCTCTTGCTTGTTCACACATCTGTTCCTGAGTAAGTAAACAAACGATTGATTTTTGCTGGAATTGTATCATATATTTCAATTGTCTTACAGGAATACAAAATGAGTACGCAGTTAGCAAAAGAGTTGATTGGCGCTGAGTTTATGGATCCGTATGAACCTTTGCATCAAAATGGTAAATTTACTGGAAAATTGTGGAATTTCGTTTAAAATTGCTAAACGTGAAATCTAATGAAAAAACCTCATTATAACAACTTAATGTCATGTGATTGCAGGAAATTCGTTATAATGAGGTTTAATTTTGGTTATATGCAATAGGGACAAAAATCAAGTCTTTGGTGAAAAACCTTATTGTAACGAACTCAATGTTGTTAAGCCTTAAAAATTCGTTATAACGAGGTTCACTTTGGTCGGTTGCAATTCGGTATTCCCCGAATTGAAATTCTAATTTGTTGACTTTTCTAAGCTGAAAACGTAAATTCTCAGTAAGAAATCAGTGGAAAATCTCCCATGTTTCAAATAGTGCGCGGGTTGGGCTTTGTACAGCACCGAACCGTAAATACTTTGCTGCAAAACATTTCCCTCCTGACCTTGTTTTGTATGATCACAGTAGATAAATCAAATATAGACCTTAAATTGCCTGTTAGATTGTTTTATTCTAGAGTCTAGCATAACACATGATTTATACAGAGATTTCTTTGAGATTCACTTCTCTGATGGCGCTCTGGCGTCGTCCCGTCCCGAGATCAATGCTGACCGACCTCGTGGTCAATCTCAGTCGCGGCCGGTAGTCGAGGAGTGATTAGACATGTCCTCTTGCACTTTCCTTATCACTTTCCTTGCCACCCGTATCCTCGATCAAATCGGTGTGGGAACAGAGAATATCAATCAATGATCTTGCCATACAAGAAGGATAAATACTAGATCATTGATATTCTCTGTGTGGGAATAAAGGCCTGATGACAGAGTGGAAAGTTGGGTCAGTACAAAGATGGCGATCATAACCTTTCGACTTGACCCCGAGACGGGTCATCGATCTAGAGATCCTGCCAATTTCTCGTCTTTCCTAAGAATTCTAAATGGGTCTAACTGTAGCCTCCAAACAGGCAAAAGAGGCAAATTAAATTACCTCAATTTACCGTAATTCTTCTAGTTGTGCGCGGGTCTCTTATAACTTAATTCTGTAAATTGTGCGCGGGTGCACTAAGAGGATTTACCGTAATTACCACAATTTTTTCTAGTCAATGAATAGAATTAAACGAATTTTGCAGTATAAATTTAAAACTTTATCAATTTTTTTTAAACCTTAAGGTCCTGACTACATTTTGCCAACCGAAGAGATTCGTACGTGGCGTCCCGATGGTGCTGTCAAACTAGATGAAAATCCCGCTATAGGCACGATGTCTGTTGTCACTTTATTCAATAACACCGTGCAAAGTCATCCGGACAGATTGGCGTTGGTGCAGAAACGAGATGGTCAGGAATTGAAATGGACTTACAGGGATTATCTGAATGATGTCAGAACAGTGGCTAAAGGATTTATTAAAGTATGTATAATGGATTTCATTGAATTACGTAAGAGTTAGATTTTAATGAATGTTTTGAATTCAGCTTGGATTGGTTCCGTTTCATGGAGTTTGCTTGCTGGGTTTCAACTCATCTGAATGGTTCATTTCCCATTTAGCTGCAATGCATGCAGGGTAAGAAATTATAAATTAAGACATTTTTCCTCTGTATCAACCCAAAATGAGTATAAGTTGGTGAGATATTGACTTTGGTCACCTCTGGTGGCAGAATTATAAAGTATCCAATAAGTATACTCCACCTGATTACGTACTTAACCCCTATGGTGACCCAGGAGGGTCACCATAAATTAATTTTCTCTTTTCAGTTTTTAAATAAATCAGT
Organism: Geophilus flavus; assembly: GCA_034695885.1. Classification (NCBI taxonomy): domain Eukaryota; kingdom Metazoa; phylum Arthropoda; class Chilopoda; order Geophilomorpha; family Geophilidae; genus Geophilus; species Geophilus flavus. Next base: position 4,648 of record JAQFZO010002243.1, read on the forward strand.
TATCAAACAACCATAATGAGGTTCAGTAGGATTTAATAACTTCTTATAAGATTGATTGCACAGCAATTTGCATGAAAATCGTAAACGAACAAATACGAAAGATTTACACGTGCAATGAAAACTATAACTAAATCCAAATTAAACAAACGAAATGTCAATAAATCTCATTAGTTGATTGGTAACTGATTTTAAAAGAATGGCTCTTCTGGTACTTAAAAAGTGAAAATTAAAATTGAAGAAATATCTGTGGCCCTTTTGAATTTGGCTCTTCTGATAGTAGGTACCAGAAATCAAAAAGTGAAAATGAATTTTTAAAACAGCCCTCCTGGGCCACCATACTTAACTCTTAATTTTTTTTATCCAAAAGATCGTAACTGCACAAGCACAAGTAAAGTCAAATTCAAGAACACACTGAAAATTTCCTCCCTTCCTTAGCTCTGCTCTACTCTACCCAGTCCACATCCTGGAACCAACATTCTGACACCCACATCCCTTTCCCCAAAATACATAAAGAACAACCTGTTTCATACACTCAAAAAATACAACACTTTGATAATGATTTCTTAAATCTAAAAAGACATGCCAGTCACTGAACATTCTAAACATTCTTAAAACATTCCATATTACATTTTTGCATTAAATTAAATAATTTCTGTGATCAGAGGTTGTTTGGATGTCTGACAAGAGGACTTTGATTAGGTATCATTTGCTGAATGTCCAGTTGATGCGTCTATATGTCACTTAAATGCTGCTTATGGCCATTAGTACTCTTGATGGCTTTCTTATTAATTTATATCAAATACACGATGACCCTCAACTAATTTTAACCGTTTTTGGACTTGGATATTTATCTGAAATTAAGGAAAAAAAATTTCATTAGTTGTCACTAGGTGGCGCAATAAAAACAAACTTATCTAATTCTTTCCAGAGGATTTTCTGCTGGAATTTACACGACCAACAATTCGGCAGCATGTTTCCATGTCCTCGATGACTGCGATGCAAACATAGTAGTTGTGGAGAATGAAAAACAATTACAAAAAATTCTAGAAATTCGTGAAAAATTGCCCCATCTTAAAGCCATCATTCAGTACACAGGAACAGTTACTCACCCTGATGTACTGACTGTGAGTATTCACACACAAATAGAAACTGGATAATTTTAAATAATTTCCTATTATTTTTGTATTATTCATATAGTGGAATGACTTAATACTGATTGGTCAATCAGTGTCAGAAGCTGTTTTGGAAAAGAGGATTAAAGGATTAGCAATCAATCAATGCTGTGCTCTGATTTACACAGTGAGTTTTGTGAATGATTTTATATTTATTACATATTCACATTGTATAAATATTTTATTTTAGTCTGGTACAACAAAAAATTACAAAGGAGCCATGCTGTCACATGACAATGTAAGCTAAAGAGGTTATGCTATAGCATAAATTTTAATTTATTATTAAAAATTTCAGATTCAATTAGTGACTAATTTTACATTTGAGAAATTGCAAAGAAGAAATGAAGGTGTAGAACACAGAATAATATCATACTTGCCATTAAGTCATTTGGCAGCTCTGGTAAAATACTTCATCAATTGCCATTTTACTTTAAAAAAATAAAACATCAAGTATTTTCCAGGGAGGTGATTTGTATGGAGGAATTTATTTTGGTGCTACAATCTATTTTGCAACACCAGATGCCCTTAAAGTAAGTGTTTAATGTTCTAAAGGGAAACAAGTACCTAGTTGGTTTATCACTTACAGTAATATGAATCAAATAAGACCAAAATTTCAACAAATGCTGCTAAAGATGAAAAGAGAATTGAACTTTTGAGGTGGGACAATATGGTTGTCGCCATTTGCAAAGGGGTGGGACCAAATTATAAGGATCCGGCACGTTATTGGTTACATTTTCCTTATGCTTATACCCGTAAAATCATAAATACTGTACTGTATAAAGAAAGTTTAAACTACTTGTATAAGAAATGCATTTCACATAAACTTACTATTCTCTAAGTATATGATGTTGATTTGTATTTATCAGGGAAAAATGGTAACTGAACTTCAAGAAATACAACCTACAATGTTTATGGGAGTTCCTAGAGTTGTTGAGAAGATTTATGAGAAGATGCAATTTGCAGAGAAGTCTATGTTCATGGTAACAAAACATCTGTTTAACTGGGCCAAAAGTCAAGCACTTAGGTATCATCTTGAAGATAAACACAAGTAAGTTTTGTGTAATAATTATAAAATGTATCACCAATTTGTAATTATAATAAATTGTTCTTTTTTCACAGATCATTGAGTGAACCATGGATGTATACATTGGCCAAAAAGCTTGTGCTTAACAAAGTGAAAAATTTAATAGGATTTACTAATGTTGACTATTTTCTGTGTGGTGGAGCACCAATTCAACCTGATATCAAAAAATATTTTATGAGCCTTGATCTCTTCATTTCTGAAGCATATGGTTTAAGTGAATGCACTGGTAAGAATATACCGTAGTTAAACAAATTTGCCATCAAATTCTCAACTTAACAATGTTTAAATCATTACAGGATTTCAAGTTGGTTTAATAAAAACAAACAAGTGTCAGAGTTTTAGAGCTGTTGGCAACATTAACAATGTCAAAGAATATAAATTGAGGATTTTAGATCCAGATGAAGATGGCAATGGAGAAGTAAAAATAAAAATTGGATAAAAAGAACTGGTAGCATTGCTACTTAATTATATTTTACAGATTTTGATGCGAGGACGCAATGTTTTTATGGGTTATTTGAAATTGGAAAAAGAAACCATGGAAACCATAGATGATGAAAGATGGCTTCATTCTGGAGATTTGGGAAGGTTAGATAAACAGGGTAATCTGTACATCACTGGAAGGATTAAAGGTAATTGCCTAAATTGCATCAGAATCATCATAATCTATTGATAATAATATTATTTTAGAGCTTATAATAACAGCTGGGGGTGAGAACATTCCACCTGTTTATATCGAAGAAGTCATCAAGCAGAATCTACCTGTTGTTAGCAATGGCATGCTAATTGGTGACAAGAGAAAGTACCTGACGATTTTGATCACTTTGAAGGTAAGAATTAGCATTAATGCTATAAACAGACATTTGCATTCAGAAAGTTGAATTTAGCTTCAAAAAATTGATTTTAGCTTAAATTTAGCTTCAAAAAATTGATTTTAGCTTAAATTTAACTTCAAAAAATTAAATAAGCTAAAATTTAGCTTCAGAAAAATGTTTTAGCTTCAGGAAGTTGATTTTAGCTTCAGAAAGTTGAACTTAGCATTGCTATGCCAAATTGTTTACAAATCCTACATAAATTAACACATTTTTTCCCCAATAATTATTTTTTACCAAGTTGCCTTACTGTTCAATTAAAACATTTAAATATTTCTTTATAAGACTGAACTGGACATGGAAACATTTCTTCCTACAGACAAACTGACTAAGGAAGCCATGTCATGGTGTGAGTCAGTTGGGAGCAAGGCCAAGACATTGTCAGAGATCTTAAAAACCAATGACAAGAAGGTCATGGATGCAATACAAGCTGGTATCACAAAATATAATGAAGAATCAGCCATATCTAATGCTCAGAAAGTCCAACAATTTACTATTTTACCAGAAGATTTTAGTGTGGGCAGTGGAGATCTGGGTAAGTGAGAATTTCTCGAAATTAAAATGTGTCAGTGTTAAAATGTGTCATATTAATTCTCTTAGGCCCTACTGCTAAGTTGAGAAGACATCTAATTGTAAAAAAGTATGCAGATGTAATTGAAAAAATGTACACAATTTAAAAACAAAACATCAAAATTGAAGTGTGAGAGATTGAACTGTCTCCTACATTAGTTTGTTCTTGATTTTGTAAGTAGAAAGTGCCAAAAAGTTGTAACAAAATGTTTTTTGGAATTTGTTTTATATATACAAGTACTAGTAGAAAAGCCATTTTATTCAACCCTTTTGGAAAAAAATATTAAAATATAAGGCAATTTTGTTTTCATTGATGGAGAATGATCAATTTCATCACTTTTGGAACCTAGTTCAAAGTTAAATCAGATTGTGATGTAATTTCAAAAATAAATATCTTAAGGATTTATTTTGAAATAAGTACTTGTACAAATGATGTAGGATTGGTCATTCTTCTCTTTTTCTATGTTAAATGCATATTTTATTTCCGGTACTAATTTAGCTTGAATATTCTGTAAAATAAATACTTTCTTATTAATTATCTGGGTATCCTGCTAACTGTAGCAAATTGAATAAAAACTCTTTTCTTGTACAAAACTTCAAAGTAAACACTTGAAATACTTTACCAAATGATTTCAATTGATTAGGTACTTCAATTGTTAGTGATTTTTTGATCCCTCACCATCTTGTTGTGTGAATTGACAGAGTGGACACTCATGTCCACTCATCTAGGGAATTTTTCTGGAAGGCAATTTTGCAGTTTTTCTTAATGCACTAGTGCTGATGTATAGCAACTCTTTTGGTTGTCATGTTAATCTTAGTCTATAATGAACTGCACGATAACCATTTATGTTAGAGGAAAACATCAAACAATTTATTCTTTGGTTTACAATGATTTTCTGTTATAGATATGGTAAAGGAAAATGAATAATGGGAATTTGGGATTACTGTTACCAAATAATTGCCAAAAAGGCACTAGTTAGGTTGTATTTTTGCCACAGATAGAGTACCTTACTCTATAAAATATTTTGTAATTTGAGTCATTTAGTCATTTTTTCTCAGAGTGTTTGACTGATAATGCAAAGAATGACTAAAACCAATATTTTCCCTCACATATCGCACCACCAAGATGGGTAACGCTAAAAATAGATTTGACAACACCGCTTTTAATGTATGATAACTTAAATAACTTAACTTAAAAGGTATTTTAAAGTAATTTTGATGCAATCTTGTTTCTTCCATCATTATGTCATTTAGTGATAGAAATAGAAAAAAATAAATTTTGTAAAAAAAAATTCTAAACTGAGATATCGATGACTTATATTTTTTGATAGCGTCACATTTTCAGTACAACTTTCAAGTTGTATGTCAACTTTCATTTCAAATGTCACTCATGATTACAGATGTCACGCAAAAAATGTTTATTTACTTGTACTTAGATACAAAGCAATCATTCAGATAAATTTAACAATTTTTTTCACAAAATCACAAGATGTTGAAAACTGAATAAATATGCAATTCAATGAAATATTAATCATCCCTCTTTCCATAATCCACAAAATACACTTCAACTACAGTAATCACAACTCAATAAATAGAATCAAAAAACCGCAGAGTTATTGTTTTTCTCCCTTGGCAAAACATATCTTAAACTTATCAAAAGTTCCAAGATATCAAATCATCATGGGTCCAATATTCAAACTTGAGATTTCTGCACCCAGTCTTGCACCGAACGGCAACACATGCAGTCAAATTTTACTATTTGACCAGTGGAATGGAGAGCAATCAAATTTCAGATTTAATTTCGGCAGATTTTGTCGATTCCTACACACCAAAACATCAAAACGGTAATCGAAATTTAAAGAATCAAGTGAGAATATCAATGAAGACATTATTTCAGGTCCTGATTTCATTATACAAACGGACGAGATTCGTTCTTGGATTGCTGATGGGGCTGTTAAACTTCTTGAGGAATCTTCCCACGAAGCCGTATCAGTTGTATCATTTTTCACGAAAGCGGTTGAGGAGTATTCAGAAAGAATAGCGTTGAATACTAAAAGAGAAGGGAAAGAACTCACGTGGACTTATGCAGAGTATTTGAAGGATGTGAGAACTGCAGCTAAGGGCTTTATCAAGGTAATTGATTTTTTATTTAGGTAATTTTTTGATTTTGAACTGAAAATTGATTTTATTTTTTTTTATTTTTTTAGCTTGGGTTGATTCCTTTTCATGGTATTGGTATACTGGGGTTCAACGCCCCAGAATGGGTTATATCACATTTGGGAGGAATATTTGCTGGGTATGTGTTACATTTGTTGGTCTGGTTATGAGTTATGAGTTGAAGATAATTTAATAGCTGTGCAGGAGATAACAGTTGTGACATCTATTGGCATATCTGTAAATTAAATTTCTAAGTTTTGCTAGTTTGACACCAGATGGCCTTACATGGCCAAGGATTTCAGTTGGCATGGATCCAAATAGTTCCCATTGAAAAAAAAAAATTCCTTAAAATTATTATAAATAGTCAATTTTATCAATAGGAAACCATTAATAAATGTGAAAACCCCTGTAATTATATTTAATTTATGTAGTTTTATACACAAAGTGGGTTGAGTAATTGCTGAAGAGCAACAAAAATTTATGCTCACATTCAAGATGTTTAATGTGTTCAAGTTTGTGTTCACTGTCATGTTTAAGGCATTTAATGTGATGTTTAACAGAGTCTCTGTTCTCATCTATGTAGGTGTTTAATGTTCACACCATTAAACACCACGTATTACCCTGGCCAAAAAGAAATGTTGGCCTCGCACCATAAAAGGGCAGAAAGCTTTACAAGGGGCAGCCCGTCCCCATGCTGCAGTAGGCATTACCGGCAATGCTTCCCCCGTTTGTGGGCGAGATCAACATTTCTTTTAATCATAAAAGTCCATAAAGTGATCAAAAAATGATGAAAATTGATCTTTTCACGGGAGCGGAAAAGCCACATATGATTTGTCAATAATAATCTGAGCAAATTTATATCGCAATTTCTAACTTTTTATGCAAGTAACTTTCTAAGCAAAAAGACATGTACACCAGCCCGTAGGCCATTTTACAGTAAACCATTTAGATAATAGGGATTTTGCGGGAACAGAACTTATAAGCTTATCGCATAACATAACTTATAGCCATTCGATTAACAATGCTATGGCCCCTGTCAGATATAACTTACTGTTAGTAATCATAACTTCCTATAGTTATTTAAGACAGGGGAGATTGCAATATAATTATTATGATTACTATCACTCATACGTTGCAAATCATGCCATTAGTATTGAAATAAAAATGACTGAAATTCAAATTACGGTACTTCACAGAAATATCATTCGCTAATCAATGATTTTTTTATTTAGTGGATTTGCTGCTGGGATATACACAACTAATTCCCCACAAGCTTGTTTCCATGTACTAAATGATTGTGAAGCTAACGTGATTGTTGTAGAAAATGATAAACAACTTCAGAAGATTTTGGAAATCCGCAAAGATTTGCCTCAACTAAAAGCCATAATTCAATACTCTGGAACACCAACCCATCCAGATGTGATATCAGTAAGTATAAGAATTGCTTTTATATTTATAAAATTTACACGAATTTTATTCATCAGTGGAAAGACTTTATGCTCATTGGCGAATCACTAAGTGATGACATTTTGGAAAAAAGAATTAAGGGCCAGGCTATAAATCAGTGTTGTTTTCTAATTTACACTGTAAGTTATTAAATACAAAACCTATTTATATAAAAATATTAAGAAGTCTTAAACTATATTTCTGCAGTCTGGAACAACAGGAAATCCTAAAGGAGTCATGTTATCACATGATAATGTAAATTCAGAAGTTTATTTGCATAAAAATCAATAATATTTTATTTAATTTTTTAATTACGTATCTAGATTAACACTTTTTCAACTATTATCACGAAATATTTTGTAAAAGATATTGCGAAAAATCAAAGACTTATTTCATACTTACCTTTAAGTCATTTGGCAGCAGCTGTAAGTCTACAGTAATCTGAATACTTAAGCTATGTTCACACTTGTGCTTACACTTGTACACCACAAGTGAGTTCACATTAGTTCACATCTAAGGCATGCTGCAGCACATTTCTTGTGATTATTGCATGTGTGCTTAAGGCTTAGCATCCCTTGCAGATTACTCATAATACACACACTACAGTTGCATTTATGCTTATGTACAGTAAATGTGAGTACAAGTGTGAACCTAGCTTAAATAAGAAGTTTGTTTTTGAATTTAATTTTACTGTATAATTTTTTAATTTTAGGGAACTGACATTTATGTAGCTTCTAAAGTTGGTGCTA
>JAQFZO010002244.1:0-12692 GCA_034695885.1 Geophilus flavus
AGTTTAAAGGTCAATGTGTTAGGTAAAAGAAAGGGAGGGAAAAAAGGGTGTAATGATCAAGATAATTCCTAGAAAGCTGTGGGATACATCCACTGGGGTATGCTGTAGGGTTGTGGGGGCAATTTGTTGAATGTATTTTCTGTTTTAAGGTTTTACGAATTGTCTGATATATTTGGAATTGGCTGAGACATGTTGTATATGTTGAGGTGGATTTTTATTTTCAAAATTCAAATAATAGATTTTTTTAATTATTTTTTTTATTGGACTTGTAAAACAAAAAAAATTTGTTGAGGAAAAAATAGCCTAAAATTTATTTTATACGTAGTCGTTTAAAGGATAGTCTCCTGTTACATATAACCTCTCGTATTTTCATCATTATCACTGACATTATCTTCTTACCCTTATAAAAAATTTTGATCATTTTTTGAAAATAATTACTAAATCAGTATATGTTGTTTAATCATATTTTGGTCTTTTATTTTTGCTCTCTTGCTTTTTAAGTGATGATGAAAACCATCAAAAACTGACAGTGAGTAAAAACAAACTAGTGGCGCCATCTATTGTCAAAGAACGTTTTTTGAAGCCCTCAATTCGTATTCCGATTAATTCAGTTATTTATTACAAAAATATAGAAATAAAAACATATTTTTATGTCCAAAAAAATAAGTATATCAATTGCTAGAAATTATAGTAAAATTACACGAGTAAAACCTACAAACAACCGAACAGAAACGAACGAAACGAACACATGAATGCGCGGATGTATACGAATGGCGTCATGGAGACGACGATGAATCGACGACGCGATGATCATTGCTCGCACTTACTCCACTAAAAACATCGATTCCTCATTTCCACTTCCAGCCACTTGCCGACTAAAATCGACTAGAATCGACTAAAATCATCTGCGGAAGTTCACTTTTCACGCGCGAAGAACGAAATCCACTAAAGTACATTTTATTTTATTATATCGGCCTAAAACAGTAGATTCGGTGAAGCTTAGCTTTTAGTTCTTTGCATGAGATTCAGTTGTTCGACTCAGAGGAAAGAAAACCTAAGCTATCGTAAGCCTAATTTATTCGAATTCCGGTGTTTCTTGGCTATTTTCATTGAAAATTTTCTCGTTATTGTCATTTTGTCGTTATTTCGTACATCATTTCAACTGATTTTCATGATCCCGAACCAGAATAAAATTGATTTTATTTATACCATTTACGTATACAATTATTATTTTCGATAAATCCCCAACTAAACGGGTGATTTCTTACATCAAAACTCAGGCCCACCATGTTAGTTTCACAGAAAATTTTCTAATCTCGGAATCCCGAAATGGGATTTATCATTTATCTTGTCCCGAATACGGGATTCAGCAAATTTTCTGCGAATTGCAATCCCGAACCTTTTTTCTGAATCCCGGGATAACGGGATTAGAACACCCTAAGAATATCGGTTAAAATCAATTCACAGAAAATTTTCAGTGAAAATTGACACTCCGTATATTAGGCACAAGCAGCATCTTGGGAGTTGAGGCAACAGGGCCTATTGGTTATATTTAATCCGTGATTTAATTTCATATTTCACTGTTGAAATAAGGAAATAATTTGTATTTTTATCATTTATTTTTCGTTAAAAATTCTGAAACTTTTCTGCGTATGGTCCATTCTTGGTATGATGTGAAAATCGTATTTGTGAATTTGCACTTTTATTTTATTATTATTATTACACAATAACTGATTTTTATTTTTATTGTGCGTTTATAAAATGAAAACAAAAATTAATGAGGGAAATATAAGAGAAAATTAAGAAAAACGAAGATAGGCGACTCAACAACTGGTAATCACAAAAATATGCATAAAAGTTTGTCTAATTAACGAAAATGCAAAGAAATGGGTCGCAAAAAGAATAATTCAAGTAAAAATTCGTTGTTAGAAGTTGAAAGTTGTGTGAAATTCATATTTTACTTTTCTCGCTACTTCCATTTTCTTTTTTCATGTCTCCATTGTTGATTTGGGTCGTACTTTTTCTTTTTAAATTTTTGATCCTATGATGGAGACATATGACTTGTAAATTTAGGACTGTGCATATTTTGGGAATTGTTTGTTGTGATGTTGTTTAAATTGTGTCTTTGACATGTCCCGTTATGGCCACCGTATCCACTCTCTAAATCCTCTAGTTGGGCGCGGGGCTCACCTAGGTGCTACACCGCAGGTTCTATTATAACGCGGGGTATTGTAATAGACACTCTGACACAAGAGTGACTGCTGGATGATTCGAGACTTTCCCCATAGTATGTTAAACTGTTAAACATACAATGCTTTCCCTAAACTGAAACTCGACATGACGCGTCGCAAATTCGATATGATATTAATCTGCAAGTTTTTGAATTTACTTTAAGAGAAAAATGTAGAGAAGCTGGAGTTAAAAAATTTTGGAATCACAATTGTACGATTCGGAGATGCAAACGACAACGTTTGCAACAGGAATCTGGCGTAAAATTATAATCCAGCACGTTGCAAAAAATGAAACCGACTTCCTGGTGCAGGAGGCAAAGTCGTGAGTATAGAATTGGAAAATGACCGGATGGAATTTAATTTTTTGTTGTGTTGATTTATACTTGTGTGTCTAATAAAGCGCGGGAAGAACTTAATTTTGCAATTATTGCGCGGTGCAATATTAGAGGTTTAGCTCTGAAATAAACAGGAGGGAATGGGCGATCATCCCCTACCCTGCATCCACCCATGTCGGAATGCAATTATAAATGTTTATTTTTCTCTCTTTTTAGCAAGAATCATGATAAAACTTCGAGTCCCTTTCGACTGCAACATTTGTAAATACGATACGAACAGAAAGAGCAATTTCAAGCGACATATGCGCCAGATGCATGGAGTGTTGATAAAAGAAGAATGTTGCGGCCAAATGTTTACGACCAAGGCGGCTCTGCAAGCCCACATGAAAACCGTTCACAAGGAATGCTACGTTTGTAATTATCCAAACTGCAACAAGAAGTTCGGAGATAGAGCTCACCTAAAAAGGCACAACAACAGCGTCCACACTGAGGGGAAGAACTTTGCGTGCAACAACAATTGCAATTATGTTTCGAACCACAAGTCTAATTTGACTAGACATCGCTCAATCTCAATTCCACTTACCGGTATTAATGGTCATTTATTTTCTTCTTCCATTCCTTTGAAGTAGGGTTTCTCTATAAAAACTGAAATTTTTCAATTTTTGCTGTTTGCCATTTTTTATACGGTATTGGTACCAGTTTTCGATTATTGGATGTTTGGGGGTGGTTTTGTTAAAGTTTTGTAGTGAATTTGGATGGTTTTTGTTGGGTTTGGATGTTTTTTGTGAATTGTTGCTACTTAGCCACAAAACTTGTACAATATATGGAAACCCTACTTTGAAGGTTTTTTTGTTTTCGTTACTTTATCTCGAAAACATGATAGATAGATCCGGGAGAGGAAGGGGCTATCGCTTCCATTGCCCTCTCATGTATCCATCATGAATTATTTAATATTTACTAAAAACATCCCAAATTTTTAAATACATATTTAAGAAAAAATGTATTACATTAACCACAAACAGTAAAATATTTATTTATATTTTTTTAAATTTACGTCAAACAATTTCAAATAATTTGATTGCAATGGCCTATAATGTAGACATTTTTAAGTTTTTCAAGTAATGTCAGTTCTATTAGACCTCAGTAAAGATTTATGCCGTGAAAAACTACGTTCCGAGTCACGGGATGCGATCGGGGCAAAAGTGGACGATGCAACTTTTGCTAGGTTTAATTCGTCTAAATGATTCATTTTTATGTTCTGCTAAAATATTTTTGATCTTGCACATGTATTTCCATCAGTCACTACTTTATTCACGAAAATTTAGTTAAAATTAGATATTAGAGATCCGAAGCCCCGAAATATTTGTTTATGGACAAAAAAGGCCAAATATTTACTAATGTGCAAAACATTTATTTATTTATATTTAAAGTAAAAACCATCTAAATGAGGCATACAGTAGGAGATTTGATTATTGTATTTAAGCTTATTTCAGTGTTTTATGGCAAGAAAAAAATATTTATTTAAATAACTATCCTTTCCCTTAGTGATTATATATTTTTATTTTCTTTTTTTTTAAGCAAGGGTTATGATATTTGGGATTTTTCTCGCCTTAAGGATGAAAGGGGGCGATCGCGCTCTCCTTGCATCCACCCATGCCGCGAAAGTCTATTATAAATGTTTATTTTTTTTTCTTTTTAGCAAGGGAAATGATAAAAATTCGAGTTCCTTTCGCCTGCAACATTTGTAATTACGATACGAACCGAAAGAGTAATTTAAACCGACATATGAGCTGTTTGCATGGATTGATAATAAAAGAAGTGTGTTGCGGCGACATTTATACAACCAAGGCGACTCTGAAAGCCCACGATAAAACCGTTCACAAGGACGGCTTCGCTTGTAATTATCCAAACTGCGTCAGGATGTTCGAAAAAAGGAGCGCGCTAATAAGGCATAAGTCCGTCCACAAGGAGGAGAAGAACTTTGCCTGCGACAATTGCAGTTACGAGTCGAACTACTACTGGAATTTGAAGAGACATTGCTCGGTTCATGATCACAAACCGAAGAACGACAAGCTTGCCGTTGCGAAAAAGACTTCAAAGAAAATTTTTAAAAAAAATTACAATACGAAGATAAAGAGCAATTTAAACCGACATATGCGCGTGATACATGGATTGATGGTTAAAAAAGAATGTTGCTGCGAAATTTATACAACCAAGACGACTCTGCAAGCCCACGATAAAACCGTTTACAAGGTCGGCTACTCTTGTAATTATCCAAACTGCGACAAGATGTTCAAAAAAAGGAACGCGCTAAATAGGCACAAGTGCGTCCACAACGAGGAGAAGAACTTTGCTTGCGACAATTGCAGTTACGAGTCGAACTACTACTGGAATTTGAAGAGACATTGCTCGATTCATGATCATAAACCGAAGAACGACAAGCCTGCCGATGCGAAAAAGAATTCAAAGGTAATTTAAAAAAAAAAATTTTTCTTGCATTAATTAATTCTTCTCTCTTAATTCGTAGGATACAACCAAGGAACAGATAGATCCACCTGACAATTCTGGAGACATCTCGTCCGAAGATGAAATGGAATCAGAAACATCTTCACTGGGTGATTTCTCAGACGACTCTTCATCGGAAGATTTTTAATCACCATAGAGATGGGATCGCGTAAAAATTCTTCTCCTCAAACGATACGTGAGGAAAATTTCCCTGCTGCCATGGATGAATTATTTGATTCAATGTTGGATAGTGACACGTGACTTTTTATCGAATAACGCTGCTTCTGCTGTGATTACAAATCAGAGACAAAACATGCTCGCAGATAACGGTAAAAATCTAGTGGAAAAACAGGAAAATCATTTTCAAATCTGTGAAAATATAAGGAACTAGAAAAAATATCGAGAAGACATTATCCAGCATCTACAGATCGGCAGTAAATCTGAATGAAATCAGAAATGAACTAGAAATAATAATATTTTTTTGTTTATTTGTTCATTTATTTATGTCATTTACATTAAGAGAATGTGGAAGAATTCGTAAGAACGGGATTGATTAAGAACGACAAAGTAGAACCAATTGCAGCCGGCGATGCTGTAATGCACGATTCCACAGCTATTTCAATTCGACCCGAAACGATCTTGGGCTACCGTCTTTTGACGCTTTCGATTCAATCTGCATTGAATTTGACTCATTTCTCGCAAGCTCCGTATCCGACTTTAAACTCGTGGAAAGCATGTGGACGCCGTCGGCACACGTTAAATTAAATCTTCGACTATCCTCCCTGATGGAATTGAAACATAATATACTCTGTATTAATTGTATTAACAATAGTTTTTGTTTAATTATGATTGTATAAATATTGGAAGTTGATATTCTTTGTTTCGAGTTTTGATGTTTGTCATTTGTTTGGTTGTCAGTGGCCTTATAGTTGCTGCTGACAACCTTAAACATTATATTTACTTCTGCTACTGCTACTACTACTACACTACTGGCTCATGTTTATTGGGTTTTTATTGGCTTGTAAACTTACATTCGTTGATATCAATTGCTTTCTTAATCGTATGATTTAGAATGTAAGATCAGCATTGGTCAGTGGTTATATAATTCGTTTCAGTACGGATGAAATTCGGTTTTTGTGTTTTGCTTATATTTGGGGAGAAGTTCATGTACAAGCCCTCAATTGAATAAAGTTACAAAATGACTGGCAATAATAAACAGTTTTTGGTAATGAATAGTAGGACGACCGGTAACAAGAATACGTAGAAAAATTTGTCGATCGCCTCATTTTTACAAACGTATTTTTGTCGTTTTATTCTCTTGTTGTCCACGGGGGGGAAGGGAGAGGAGAAACTCCAAGCCCTACTTCCTCTCATTAGTAGGCACCAAGAGGCATCTTGGTGCTGACGCTAACAGGGCCTACTGGTAATCATTTCTTTTCTTTACTCACTTCAACTTTCTTTTTCCATGTCTGCATTGTCGTTTTTGGGCCTGGTAATTCCGATTAGAATTTTGGAACTTGTAATTTTTCTGTATGTGTTTTCCATTTTAGTTTTTCTGATGTATTCTTTCCTCTTGGCATTGACTGACTGGTCGCCCTGAAACAATGCAGACACTGATACTATTTGACGTAGATTTTGGATTATGTAATTTCTTGTCGAGTCTTTGGAATTGTTTATATTGGATTTGTTTTACTCTTGTCTTTGACTTTCCCTCTCATTAGTCGACACCGAGTGGCGTCTTAGTGCTGATGCCGACAGGGCCTTCTGGCAATCTTTTCTCTTCTTTTATCACTACTGCATTCTTCCTTTTTCTTGCCTCTATTGTCGTTGGGTTCCTGGTCATTCTTACTGCTTTGTCTTTATTTTTCGTTTTTTTTTTCATTTTGGTTGTGCCTGTGGTGCCTTTTCCACTAGGCATCGACTGGGTCTTTCCCTGTACAATAGAGACAGGTTCCGTATGGTCATAGAATCAACTCTGTCGCCGCTGGCGACCTTGTAAGCCTTATGCTTGACTATGGTAGCCTCGATTTCAAAATGAGTCATTTCTATGTTAACGAAATAAACTAGACAAATTAGGATTGTTTTTTTAGGCTGGATTTTTCTTCAGTTGGTTTGATGTTTCTTTTTCTGTGTTTTCGTATGGCCTTCCTTATCAGCTGCTGGTGACCTTAAACTGCACTTCTACTATGTACCAAACCAAAGTGTACACACTCACGAGACAAAGGATAAAATTAAGTTCGAACTGAAGAGTAACGAAAATTCTTTAGCAGTTAGAATTTATTGTATCGTACAAGAGAAAATCTCCCAGGATACTGTACGTATCATCACATGAAAAAATCTTTCAGGATACGTATCATCACAACAAAGCGCCGCCTGGTGCTTTGCTGCACAACACTACAATAATGAAAAAATTGGTGGATCGCCTAATTTTTTAACGTATTTTTGTCATTTTATCATGATTCTTGTCGACTGGGGGGAAGGGAGGGGAGAAACTTCCAAGCCCTACCTCCTCTCATTAGTAGGCACCAAGAGGCATCTTGGTGCTGACACTAACAGGGTATACTGGTAATCATTTCTTTCGAACTGTAGAGTAACAAAACTTTTTAGCAGTTAGGATTTATTGTATCGTTTTTATTGGCTTGTGAGTTCACATGCGTTGTTTGGTTGGTTCTTATTGGTTCATCGTATCGTTTAGAATTGTAAGATCAGCATTGATCAGTGCTTACTTGACTCGTTTCAGTTGTCAAATACGGATGAAAGAGTCGGTTTTTGTGTTTTGTTTTTATTTGGGGAGAGGTGCAAGTGCACGTCCTCAATTGAATAAAGTTACAAAATGACTGGCAATAATAAACAGTTTTGGTAATAAACAGGGAGACGACCGGTTCAATAATAAAAAAAATGTCGATCGCCTCATTTTTTAACGTATGTTTGTCATTTTATCCTGATCTTGTCCACTGGGGGGAAGGGGGGAAGAAACTTCCAAGCCCTACTTCCTCTCATTAGTAGGCACCAAGAGGCATCTTGGTGCTGATGCTAACAGGGCCTACTGGTAATCATTTCTTTTCTTTGTCTGCATTGTCGTTTTTGGGCTTGGTCATTCCGCTTTGAATTTTGTAATTTGTAATTTTTCTGTTTGTGTTTTCCATTTTAGTTTTTCTGATGTTTTCTTTCCTTTTGGCATTGACTGACTGGTCGCCCTGAAACAATGCAGACACTGATACTACAATTTGACCTAGATTTTGGATTATGGTAATTATTGTCGAGTCTTTGCAAATGTTTATATTGATTGTTTTACTCTTGCCTTTGACTTCCCCCCTCATTAGTTGGCACCGAGTGGTGTCTTGGTGCTGATGCCAACATAGGGCCTACTGGCAATCTTTTCTCTTCTTTTATCACTTCTTCATTCTTCCCTTTTCTTGTCTCTATTGTTGTTGGGTTCCTGTTCCTAGTCATTCTTTTCGCTTTGTCTTTTTATTTTTCGGTTTTTTTCTATTTTGGTTGTGCCTGTGGTGCCTTTTCCACTAGGCATCGACTGGGTCTTTCCCTGTACAATAGAGACAGGTCCCGTATGGTCATAGTAGCCACTGGGGACTTAAAGCCTTAATTACCGTACAATTTCGATCAACAGCTTTTCACATGTGTTATGGTGATTTGGAATCCTCCCAGCGTGAAGATGCCGAATATCCATGTTCCAAGTCTCGCAAATGTGCGCAACTAGCAAAAATATCGCAAAAGTACATCACCATCACACATTCACTTACAAATAAGATGTACTTTTGGGAGAAATGCTATGTTCGCTAAGTGGCGAACATTTGCGAGACTTGGAACATGGATATTCGGTATCCTCACGCTGGGAGGATTCCGAAACACCATAACACATGCGAAAAGCTGTTGATCGAAATTGCACCCTTATTACTCTCTCTTCAGCATCAACTCCGTCGCTGCTGGTGATTTTGTATAAGCCTTATGCTGTCTGTTGGTCGCTTCGATTTCAATGACGTGTCAACGAAATAAACTAGACAAATTGGGATTGTTTTTTTAGGCTGAATTTTTCTTGATGTTTTTTTCCCTGTGGTTTCGTATGCCCTTAAACTGTACTTCTACAAAGTAACAAACTGTACACACTCACGAGACAAAGAATAAGAAGATTTCGAACTTTAGAGTAACGAAAATGTCTCATTTATTGTATCGTACAAGAAAAAATCAATTACAACGTTACAGTTGTCATGCAACAACGCGAAACCAGTCATGGACAACTGAGTACTGAGTACAATTGGTCTCTACTCTTGCTCGGATTTTCAAATCACGCATCCGATAGACCGCAACTTAGACTCAAAACGACACGTTATCCTTTATTTTTCGAATTTTCTTCTCTCGTTTCTCTTCCGCTATCAACTTTCCGCTGGGATTAGCTTCTTCAAACACCTTCTTCCGTTCCGCTATCTGTGCCCTGCCCCTGACGCACTGTTTGATGGATCTTGCAAGCGAACTTTCGGGGGTGGCGGCAGTTCGCGAGACCCAGACGGATTTTTCTTGTTTCCTTTCATGGCCTCGCATCTGTTCATTTCATTCCGTGCAATTTTTTTGAGTTTATTTTTCGTGCGGTACGATGCATTCATTTTGAAAAAAATGAGTGACTTATCTATCTAGCAAACGATGCCACTTTTTAAAAACAATAAACTAGTGGCGCTATCTATTGTCAAAAAGAAAGACTTTTGAAGCCCTCAATTCGTATTCCGATTAATTCAGTTATTTATTAGAAAAATATAAAAATAAAAACACATTTTATGTCCAAAAAAATAAGTTTATTAACTTAATGAAATAATAGTAAAGATTACACGAGCAAGCCGTACAAACAAATGAACGGAAACGACCACTCGAATGCGCGGCTTATACGAATGGCGTCATGGCGATGATGATCATTACTCGCGCAGATTCCACTGCAAAACATCGATTCCACTTCCAGGCACCACCGACTAAAATCGACTAGACTTTAAAAGCGCGAAGGTCGAAATCCACTAGTGTACGGTACATTTTGTTTTATTATACCGTACCGGCCTAAAACAGTAGATTCGGTGTATAGTCATAGACATAGATTAATCTATGTCTATGGTACTGTACAGCTTAGCTTTTAGTTTTTTGTATGAGATTAAGTTGTTGTTCGATTCAGAGGACAGAAAACGGCGGTATATCGTAAGTCTAATTTATTCGAATCCCCGATGTTTCTCTGTTAGTCGCAAAAGGTTATGGTACCTACCGTATTTAAACAAAATTAGCAATATTTTAATTTCTTGTATGTGTTTTTATTTTTTTTTTATCATGATGGAAAGTATTTTATTCGATTTATTTATTGATTGTTATATTTAGTGTTGTCGTAACTACTCTTTGCTTTGTCGATTGGGTTGCCCCTGCACAATTATTTGTATATTGGCAGGTTCATTATTGGACCAGGTTGCCTCTGGGAGTCCCCTCTGGCTGTGGCTATTTTCACTAGGTGCATTCAAAGTCCTTGTTTTTGTTGTTTAATTCCATTTTTTTCTGTTTTTTAAAAACAGTGTCCAATGTGTGCAAAGCATTTAGAGACCACAATTTTATTTTATGTTTATAGGAAAAACAGTCATAAAAACAAGAGAAAACCATAAAAACAAAAACTTTGAATGCACCTATTGAAAATTCTGAGAAAAAGGTCTATTTTTACAGGATAGGCTATTTTCACAGAATATGTTTTCGTTATTGCACATCATTTCAGCTGATTTCCTTGATCAGAAAACAGTGAAATTGATTTTATTTATACCATTTATAGAATTATTATTTTCAATAAATCTGAATAAATGGGTGATTTTCTACATCTAAACTCGCAAAAAAATTTTCCGTTCCCGAGATTCAGAAAATTTTCTGCAAATTGCAATCCCGAGCCTTTTTTCTGAATCCCTGATTCTTGACTGGACAAATCCAATTCCGGGATTACAGGATTAGAACACTTAAAAAAAATCAATTAACAGAAAATTTTCAGTGAAAATTGGCACTCCATAAATGGGCACAGCAGCCGCTGGGGACCGTAAATCCTCTAGTTGTGTGCAAGTTTCTATAATAACGCGGGCGTTATAATAGAGACCCTGACATGAGAGTGCTTTCTGGGTGATTCGGGACTTTCCCTAAACTGCAACGACATGGCGCGTGGCAAATTCGATATCATATTTAAGCTGCAAGTTTTTGAATTCACGAGAGAAAAATGTGGAGAAGCTGCAATTAAAAAATGTTGGAATCACACTTGTACGATTCGGGGATGCAAACGACAACTTTGCAACTGGAAACTGGCGTAAAATTATAATCCAGTACGTTGGAAAAAATGAATTCAACTTCCTGGAGCAGGAGCCAAAGTTGTGAGTACAGAATTGAAAAACGACTGGATGGAATTTAATTTTTCGTTGTGATCGATTAATACGCGGGTCTCTAATAAAGCGCGGGGGGGACATCTGAAAATAGTATTGCGACTGTGGATAGTGGTGTCAAGAGCCTTACTGTTGGCATCTCCTTTTCTTCTTCCATTATTATGAAGGTTTTTTGTTTGTTTTTTTTCTGTTTGGTTGTGCCAGTTGTGTCTTCGTTCCACTGGCATCGACTGGGTCATCCCAACACAGTGGAGACATTTTTGTGTTGTGTTGTTTGTTGTGTTTTGTTGGATTTTTGTCTTGTCATTTCTTGCATGACTGTTGTTACCATCTGGACCAAAAGTGATTTGCTTTGCTCCCTCTCTGTGATGTCTTTTGTTCTTTGTCTGACAGTGCAGATCTTACAAAGATATTTCGTTTTCTTGATTTGTGTGTTTTTCTTTTGAGAATATGCTTTGGTCTGTCCTTTTGAGATTATGCTTTTGTTATGATTTTGTTTTGTGTCAGGTCGTGTATGGCCTTAGTTGCCACTGACGTTCTTAAATTTTATAACTACTACAACTACTACTACTACTCTGAAAGTAGTGCACTGGTGCACTATTACCGTATTACACCGGAACAGCTGGAATGTCGGTAAAAAACGGGGCCGACCAATTCGGATTTAACGTCATAAACTGCCATTCTAAATAAAACGGACCTCAAATTTTTTTTCAAAATCTGGTCGACCCCGGTTTTACCAGCATGCCGGCTGATCCGGGGTAATAAGGTAGAGGATTTACAGTATACTGCTACTACTGCCTCTAGTTAGGTTTATCTCTGAAATAAGGGCGGATACGGGAGGGGAATAGGCGATCATCCCCTTTCCTGCATCCACCCATGCCGGAATGCAATTATAAATGTTTATTTTTCTCTTTTTTTTTTAGCAAGAATTATGATAAAACTTCGAGTCCCTTTCAACTGCAACATTTGTAAATACAATACGGACAGCAAGGGCAATTTCAAGCGGCATATGCACAAGATGCATGGAACGATGATAAAAGAAGAATGTTGCGGCCAAATGTTTACGACCAAGGCGACTCTGCAAGCCCACATGAAAACCGTTCACAAGGAATGCTACGCTTGTAATTATCCAAACTGCAACAAGAAGTTCGCAGATAGAGCTCACCTAAAAAGGCACAACAACAGCGTCCACACTGAGGGGAAGAACTTTGCGTGCAACAACAATTGCA
>JAQFZO010002245.1:0-12691 GCA_034695885.1 Geophilus flavus
AAGTGAGAACAAGATTTTTTTTTCGTTTTTACTTGTAATTTAAAGCAAAAAAAATTTTTTTGTTTTTACTTTTAGTTTAAAATACAATTTTTTTTTGACGGTCACCGGCCCAGACTGTGACCCAGACTGACCGTACGGTATGTGTATCACTTTTCAATAGGAGTGTCATGTCCCTGTGTAGTTAGTCCAAGCTTTAAACTGACTAATTGTAATGCATTTTTTTTTTAATTTTAAATTTGTGAGAAATACAAGAGTAAAGCTTTTTTAAATACTTTTTATTTTTGTTTTGATACAGCAAAATGTGAAATAATAATAATTAATAGTAATAATTAAAGGATAGGTCCAGTTTGAAACTATTCGGTCTTTAGAAAACAGGCTGCCTGTGCTTTATCTCCGTCTGCATCCTCATCCATACAGGCTGCCTGTGCTTTATCTCCGTCTGCTTCCTCCTCCATATGCGGTTGTTCTTCGTCATGCGACTGCGGGGTTGGGGTTGGGGTTGGCGACTGCGGATCCCGGGGTTCCAATTGTAGTGCTTTTTTGGAAACTGCTGCTGTCAAACAATTGAGAAGGTAAATGTAAATGTTCCGCATTTCAATCTGTATTTTGGAGTCGGTTAATCCCATCCCGTTGTGGATCTCTAGTAAACCCTCGTCGAAGCCACGAATTACTTCCTGAATTATGTAATTCGAAATTCCTTTAATCCAAATATCTAACATAGTTTCCACGACTCGAAAACGAGTCAGATTCATTTCGTCTAATCTTCTGATTTCGTGGTCAGTTAAGATTGCGTAGATCTCATAATCGAAATTCATCCCAGGATTTCTCTCGACATTTTCGTAAATGAATTGGTCTTCTTTCTCCACCGCATCGTCGATATTTTCAGGTGACTCCGATCGGTACTCTTTTTGATCGATGTCCATGTCGAGAGAGTCACACGACTGATCACTCAACTGGTCGTACAAACACTCCTCGTTAATTGCCGCGTGGTCATCATCTTCCTCCAACTGAACCAGCTTCTCGAGTATGGTCATATTTACTTTAATTAAGAATGAAATGGCGGTGGCCCTCATGGCATTTTCTATGTTGGGATGAGTTGCTTGTCTCGTGCCGTTGATTTTCTTAAAAGCCGATCTCACTCCGTGACGTATTCTCGACACCCAATCATCCGGAGCTTGAATGGACCATTCGTCCGCCATCTTCTTCACCTCGTTAAAACGAGCCGACATGACCTCTGCTAGCTTAGTTGCATCCAAATGCTCCGATGTGTTCCCGGACAAAATTCTGCTGATCTGGTAACCGAGGTTGGCCTTTTTTGCAATCACATCACGGTCTTCTTGATCACCCTCGTTCAGGTGCATCACTTCAATTGGCACTTGGTGAGACAGGTCCATAACTTCAATCGGTACTTGTTGAGAATTCTTCATCTGGTCCGAGCCAATTGCGTCTGAATCGTCCAACATAATCAAGTCTGAGTTGTCTGGAGATTGCAACTTGTTCAACTCCATCGAGCTAAGGATGAGTGTGAATAATGGTGATAGTTTGAGATTTGAGATTTTTCAACTTCCCCAAATACAGAGTAACAAATGTCAACTTTAGTCTCACTTTTATTTACTTGAGAGCGAGATGACTTTGTTTTAAAATGGGAATTCAAATGCAGAGAGGAATTCAAATGCATAATAACAAATGTGATTTCCAATTAAAAAGGGAATTCAAATGCAAAATGATTAATTTGTTTTGTTTTCTTTTTCTGCAACAGGAAATATAATTCAACATGATAAATTGTTTTTGATTTGATATATTGTTACGCATCTGTTCGCACAGCTGTGAGTTTAGGACTCATGAGCGCAATAAGCAGACTCATTTCTGGTTTTAGGGGTCATCACACCCCCAGGGGGTCATAGTTTATTGAACTAGGTGTAAAATAAAACAGAATCTTTTATTCGATGTAAACTAAACCTAAATTATAAATTACGATCAATCTTTAATTAAATTATGATAAACCTAACTAATCGGACCCTAATTGAGCAGTCACCAAGCTAAAGTTGGATCCACACTAGCGAGAATTAATGGCACAGTACTGACCACAAAGTATACGAAAAATTCTGAACACTCAATTCACACTACTCAGACAAATGACAACAGGAAAATCTGTGTATTGACCAGCCATAAAACCGCCCTAAACCGCAACAACCCTCTTTATTTACTTAATTTAAAAATACATCGTTGTCTTTTGCCTCAGAAAATTTTGTGATTCGTCAATTCTTCAGAATGAAAGATGAAATTGATTCATCTTGCAAGAACACAGACAAAATGAGGGAAAAACAGTCTCAGAATGTTCTTTCACCGGCCGAAGAACGTTCTGAAACCAAAATTCTTGCTTGTGTGAATCCGCCTTTACTCAATTGTTACCTAATCTTAAATGATGATTGTTTGTTCAGAAAGGGAAGGGATAAAGAACAAGAGCCCTCGTGTTGCCTTTTACTGTCACTACGCTCAACACAACTTGACCGGTTCAAAGTCAGGCACGAACTACTGAATTTTTGGTTGGACGGTGGCGCCATCTGGCGAGCACTAAATAATCTGGCGACCACTAGATAAATTACACAAAAGCTAAAATGCTAAATTACTGATTTTGTCATCCGTCCGAGAGCTACACGTAACAATATCATTACAGTACCACAATGGCAAAAAAACCGTTCTTATACCTCTTGACACATTATAGTAGACAGATAGAAAAAAGTCAGGAAGAAAAAAAGGTTGTTTATTTGATTTTTGATGCGGCTGACATAAATTTTGAAAGTCATACAAAATATCTCGATATAAAAACCGATTTTTTTTAAATAAAAAAAAATCTATTGTTTTATTAAACAATTAAAACAATAGATTTTGAGCACTTCAATCACTGGGTTGCAATTGTTTGATGGTTGGATATTCTCTGTCCTGATCTGTGTCTTGAAAACAAATTAACAACTATGTAAGAAATAACTTATGGTCAGTTGAGGAATTTTTTACTGCCTCACCTTAGTAGTGAGATAAATTGATCCATTTTTATGTTGTAACAGATTGCAATATGCATAAATTTAAATAAAATAATTCTGCGTTTATGTTTTAGACACCATTTATTCTCACAAATTATCAGTTTCGTAAGTGACATAAAACACAAAACTAAAACATGAAGTTGTTTTTGAATGCAGTAAGCATTGACGTAGAAAATTTTTTTCACTTAAGAAGTGTTATGACATTACTACCTACCAAAAAAAAATATATCACTCGCCGCCGCTGTTAATATAATGTTCGATGATTGAACTCGCTCAAAGTATTATATTGTAACCCTTTTGGTACCCAGTCTGAATGACCCCTCCTATTTAGTAAAGTTTGAGACAAAACTCAAGGGGTTTATTTTTCTTGTAATGCTGCCCACTCTAAAATTATATTGTGTTACGTACTCACTTCATATTTAGTACCATTTTGACAACTTTGGACTGATTTTAACTGATTAGGCAGGTGTTAAAACTAGCTATTTTATTATGTAAGCAATTTTTTTCTTCAATATAAAAAACTGAATCATCTCTTATTTCCTCAATTTCATTTTTTTTTATTTATTTTATGTTTACAGAATAAATAAATAAAAAAAATCTGGTTTCAAACAAGAGAAAATTATTAAAATAACTTGTGTTTGATTTTTAAACTGGAAATCACTAGATACATTCAAACTAAAACATTCAACTTTAAAAGTTTACATATTGAAACACTGACAATAAAACAAAATAAGTAATGAAATACGCTAAAATGGGATTTCACAATGTTCAAAAATGTTCAATTCGGTCATGATATAGGTCATGCTTTAGCTCAGACATTGTCCCTTAGGGTGAAGAATTCTCTGTAGAGACGTCTTTCTGCGGGGACACCGTTAGAAGTGAAAATGTCATCTCTTGAGTATAATTATTTATCATTGGTATGGTGATGGTCCTACTACCATCAATATGTTGATTTGGTATGAAAAACAACCGGAGAACCTTGATGCATCCCCATCCCTCGCAATACCAACAGATGTGATTGATGATCTCGTTTTCGTCATATCGACCATTACCATGGCACCATGGACACATTGATAGGGAGAAACTTTCTTCAGATGTTTTTTCCACCAATTGTGGAAAAATGTATTGTCTGAAAAAATATAATAGAATATATTCAATTTCTTTAAAAGTCACCTCAGAAGTCTGATAATAATTGTAAAAATCAATTCAAAATATTACTTCGACATGATGTTTGCAAAATCTATGAAGAATTATGTTAATAGGAAATCGATGAGTCACTATTCTAACAAGTGTCCCAAGCATTGACCTTATTATGGCTCCTTGTGTGTATGTTTGCTCTGTGGTGGACTCAAAATGTCTTATTCCTTCTATGTGAAGTACACATTGATATTTATGACATGAAATATTCAAATATTCACCACTAAGGTTTTAGTTTTCATGTTTTAAAATTTTTTCAAAATTTATTTCAATTGTTTTTTAAATCGCTGAAATTAAATTTAGTTTAAAATGAAAATTTCTTTTTCTTCCATTATATGTCTTTTTTTATTTTTTATTTTAAATAGAAAATATAATTAAATATAATTTATTATTTTTTTTGTTATAAAATAAATAATAAATTATATCTTTGATGATAAAAAGAAAAAGATTTGACTAGTACAATAAGAAAGGACTATTCAATAAGATGGAATGATAAATGGTGAGTAAAGCCAAACTATTCAATAGTAATAATAATTAAGAGTAAGATAAAATGGCCAGCTTGAAATGATCTTTGTGATACGGCCATACATTTCCTAGGCTATGAATGTGGGTAAAAATTACAAAAGAAATATTTTTTTTTAAGCCTTCTGGACACCTGTTATAAAAAGTTGAGCCTCCTAATCAAGAAATTTTTTTGAAAAATTAATTTAACCTATGCGGCTTATACAAAGGTGGATCACCATACATAACTGAAACAAACGAGTAATTTACTGGAATTTTGACAATAAGAACATATGAAAAAAATCGGATGTAACTGAAGTAAGACTGATTGTGTTGCTAAGAAAATTATATTCCTCCTCCTTCCTTAATATTTATTCTTTATTTCACTTTCAAATTTGTTTATCACCCTACCAAAAATACTCTTTCTATCTAATATTCTTTAATGAATTAAATATCATTGACCAGAGAAAAAAAAAATAAAAATCTCCTATTACTTTAACACTATACTTATTTACTTCGGTTGTCACTTACCTTAGACATATTTGACAGTCTCGGATGATTTGAGAGTATTTTAAACGATGTGTTGTGGCGCGAACCAAGAGTCTGATTGTCATCTTGAATTTTACCGATGACAATTTGATTTTATTCGTTGCTAGTCAAACAATACACCCTGCAGTCTAGAGCTATCAACTTAGACATACATCTGAAATGAGCCTATCACTTTTACTGGACCGAAAATTATTTTTTGGGGTAAATAATTTTAACCTGCAAGCTACCTAAGCACCTGAGTTAGATAAATAAAGGAGGTAAATAAATGGTAAAAATTAAAAAAAAAATTTTTAAGGATTTGTTTGGATTTGAGGTAATGCTGAGATTGAAGTAAATTACAGGTTGATCTTTGACTGGAAGGAGGCACAATCAATTAAAATACGTCTTATTGGTTTTTGACAGTTGAAGGGAGAGAACATCTAGGTCATGGGGTAATAATTATTATTATTTTTGTGGGAGGTGACAGTAATAGAGAAAGGGGGTGAAAGTTGTGATTTTTTAAGGGGGAAGAGAAACTGAAACAAAATGTCACTCAACTTTACTCAAAATCTACGAAATCTTCGAAATCTTGCTCTTGAACATTATATTCAGCATCGATTTCTGGTTGTTGTTGTTGAATCGGTACAACAATAGCATGATTTAGACCAGCATCGTGTCCCAGATAATAATTGGGAAGGGAATCATGCTCTTGTAAGTCTTTGGTTAAATTATTCTGGAAGTGGTCTGCGGCATCTGCCATTGTGTAGTAATTATTTCGCCGCAAGACTTCCATAAAGTCGCGCGTTTCAACGTCTACTGCTGAAAAAACTGCTTTCAAAACCGTCTCGGTGATATTGTATATAATACGATCACTGTGCTTAGCTTTGTAGTGAATGTTTTGAACCGACGACATGTGTATGACTCGTTCTTCTTGATTAATCATTCTTTTCACCGATTTCACTTCATCGTCCCTCAATATCTTTTTTAGGTAGGCTCGTGTCAAACTTGAAACATCTTCTTTAAATTCCATGAGCATTTTCGGCTCATTTTGTACCGTAAAGCATCTGTCTGTTAGGGTTAGACTTGAGTATTTTGAAGTGAATGTGTCTACAAATGCCTCTAGTGGACTTAAAGAGAGAAACAAACATTTTTTTTTTATTTTTGGTTGATTAAGCTTTTTTTTTGTTTTGGGTGGGAAAGAAAAATGAATTTAAAAAAAAAACTGATGTACTTACTACAACACAAATGCCGGTGGTGCAGCCATGATTTTTACAGTAATGGTCGAGCAAAGAATGAGAACAGGAATAACGGTTGGGTTTGTTGTCTTTTTTAGGCGTTTCTTTTAAAGTCTAGTTAAAAACGATGTAGATACCCTAAAATTTAATATTTTTATGTAAATTAGATATTTAGACATTTTTATCATGATGGACATAATAAAAATGTATTAAATGGACAGTGCAACGATTTTAAAATGTCGTGAAATTACACAAATGAAATTTAAGCATTAAAATAATAGTACTCACAATTATTTTTAATTTTTCTAAATCCATTATAAGCAGTGTAAAATCACTGGTAAAAATCAGGATGTTCCACTGTGGTCGTCAGTCACAACCCTGTGATGTCATGAACTGACTAAATGTAAAGTCCTGGATGAATTTGATTTGGTTATAACATTATATAACGTTCAAAATTTGCTGGCAGCTACAACACTTTTATTTTTTACCTACTTTGGAAACAGTTGAAGCAAATTAAAACCCGAATTGATTTTATCAATTGTGAGTTAAGACGTGAAATGCAGTGAGCTTGCAGTACAACTTGTCTTGAAACGTTTCCCTTAACTGTAAATACTGTGACCAAATGGTATAATCATTCAGTCATGGTACAGAAGTTCGTGAGTTGGTGCTTTTAAACTTGTAAATATGTATTCACTTCATATTTAAAATGATGATTTTATTTTTAATTTGATAATATTTTTTTTAAAAAGTAAAAATGCTTAAAATATAAACCAAAAAAATTTTTTTTGATCAAACAGTCCTTGAGAATTACATTAATCCTTGAGAATTTAACTTCTTTTTCACGTGGCACCAAATGGTGGTTATACAACTTCTTCATCTGCCCTTCTCAGTTTCTCATTTTGCTGCCGTTCAAGGTCGTACAAACATAAATAAAGTTTCTTTCAACATTCTTGTTCAACAGTCCTTGAGAATTACATTAGTCCTTGAGAATTTAACTTTTTTTTCACGTGGCACCAAATGGTGGTTATACAACTTCTTCATCTGCCCTTCTCAGTTTCTTATTTTGCCGCCATTTAAGGTGGTACAAACGTAAATAAAGTTTCTTTCAACATTCTTGTTTTTTCTGGACGTTTTATACTCGTTTTTTTATTCATCGTTCTAATTTTATTTTTAATCGTTTTCTTTTGTTAAAAAAATGTTAAATTCTGAAATTTGTTAACAGCTTATCTGCCATCTCTCGTCACCCCAAAAATGGAGTACATCCCATCTGATGTGTCTTTAGAGTTCTTATCTGTGACCCCATCCGATGTGTATGTTTACAGGTCTGTGGATGAACCACCGTCTAATTGATTGATTTTTTTGTATTTCTTACTGCCTATTTCACTTAAACAGACAATAAAAGTATTATTTATTGCGGGAAAAGGAGGGGTACGACGTGACATTGGCTGGCGTTTAGTCTTTCACGGATGGATTACTCTGTATAATTTTTTTTGTTGAGTCTAATGGCTCAGTGAGCGAGTATCTAGCATTTCTCCTCAAAATTTTCTAGCCATGGGTTATGGTGGGAAAAGCAACGAGGGCTTTTTTAAAAAAATATATACTTACAATATACTAATAATTTTCAGTGAAATCATAAAAATTGTACTCAAATCGTAAATAATAGCTTTATTATCAAATAGCAATCGGTAACACTGAAACTGTGATCAAATACTTTTTATTTTTGTTTTGATACAACAAAATATATGAATAACAATGACAATAATAATGATAATGGTAATAATGATAAATAGAAAATTTAGGGCGAAGCTACTCGCTTGTAACAATACCTATTTTGTTTGTTTAAAGTTCTATTCGGAGTGAAAACAATACAATGAATGAATGTAATATTATACGATACAGAGTATAAAGTATATATACGTGAGATTAATTAATTGCACATACACTGGTCAGTATAGTGTTATCTGTGAGTTAAAGGGTACTATAGATTAATGTGTAACTTCAACCCATAAAGAAGTTAGTCCGTTTGTTCTTGTAAAGCCGTTCTAGTTTTAGTCCGCCCTTTACTCACAGATTAGTTCCCGCCAGTCTTCATTTCTTGTTCTTTATCTTGTTACTCCGAAAATCCCAGTGCCTGACCAACTTCATGGTCTACCTCCTTCACGTTGTCAAGCACTTCGATCGGTACTTGGTCAGGCTTCGCTTGGTCAGTTTTAATCACGGACGAGTTGTCTAGCTCAACGACGTCTATGTTGTTTGCCTCTTGCGACTCATTACACGGACACTTGCGTTCTGCATTCATTTCCATCGAGTTAAGGAAGTTTGTTGTGTTTTGGTTTTTTGGATTTTGGAGTGTCAACTTCCAAATACTTTGCTTTTATTTATCTCAGAGCCGGTGAAATGTTTTTTTTTCTTTCTTCTTTTTTTTAAAATGGAGAAATTAATTTTAAAATGATAAATTTGTTTTTTTTTTATATTTGTTTTAAAAAGAAGAATGAAATGCAAAAATAAAAAATAAAAACACTTTTTTATTTGTTGTATCATCAGTTCCACGATGGCAAAAAATGAACATACTGTATACCTATTGATACAGTTGATGAATTGAAAACATGTCAGGAAGTTGGCGAAGGAAACTACTAATCAAAGTAACTTATACAAAGGGTTATATAAGAGATCATGTTTAAAAGATAATTAACTTGCCTAAAGTTGTATAAAAAACTATAATTGATATTTTTTTTACAGTGATTTGAATCGAAGGCATTAAAGGAATGGGGAAATGTATTTTCAATTTTATTAAAACCTTCATTAAAACCTGCATAATGTGAAAGAGCGTAATTTACTATATAAGAACCATATTAGACTTTTCTTCAATGTGCTCATTTAAAAATGTTGTTTAAAATCCTATTTTAACAGATTTTTGCCTGATTTAATGCATTTTGGATCCGATTTCTTAACAAGCATCTTTTTAGACCTTATATTAGCAGGAGATGATTATTTTTTGGCTGAATTTAATCAGATTACAGCAGTTTGAACACGATTTCAGCAGGAAAGCATCAAGTTCTACCATTTAATGATATTACAGCATTTTTGAAATGGTTTAACAAAATTAAAGCATTTTGATTTCGATTTCAGCAGGGAAACGTTAGTTTAATCCCATTGTAATTGTATAACGGCATGTAAGATTCGATTTTAATGAGTAATCTCGTTTCCAACCGAATTTAAAATCAATCGAATTTTATGTTTGAGGTTAAAACTAGAGAAAAATTCTAATTATTACATGGAATTTTCATGGGTCTTTGCTAGTAGACGTCATGTTACTCAATAGATAACAATTTAAAGACAAAATTCGTTTAAAAAAAATTATTTTCTCAATTTTTTCTATAATTATCTAATGCCGGGATTATGACATTTCTAATCCCGATCCCAGGATTGAAAATGTCTGTAAATTGAAATATCTGTAAATTTTCAACCATAACTCAATTTCTGGTTGATTTTATACAAATGTCAGTGAATTCAGATTAAATTACCGCCACTCAATGAAATTTGCAAAATTAAACTAGAAATTCATTTCAGATTTCATTTTTACAATTTTCTCTGATTTCTATTTGAATTTTATCCAAAGTGGCGAGTATCATACAATTGAACAGAAAATCCCCAAAATTAGATAAAAGCGAAAATTGTAGAAATTTGCAAAAAATAAACGGTGTCGCCAAAATTCATGAAAATCCATCAAAAACCTCCCATAAATCACCAAATACACGCCACAAATCTTAAAACCAGCAAAATATACAATTTTACACAATTATATGCAATTTTAATGTATCATTTTTCCAATAATGTAATTTGTTGAATAATGGTGAAATGAGTGGAATATGAACCAAAAAATGATAAGCATTTGCATGAACTTCTATGCACTACTTATCACTGATAAGACCATATTAAACCACTGATATTAAACCATTTTAATCCCAAAGTGTGTGTAACCAAGGACACATCTGGAAGTGGTTTAGCCAATCAGTGGATGATAACAGGCTATGGGAAAAATTTTAATATCTGCTGGCATATTATTTCACAAGAACATCTATTATTTTAAAAAAAAATTTAATACTAACTTATAGTATTTTATCATTAAGAATTATATTCAAAAACCAGTCAGTGTTTTATTTTCTGTTTTGTTTGTGTGAATCAGCTTCATAGAAATCAAGGTCTGAATCGTCATGACATGAATAACTTCCAGAGGTTGATGAATCTAAGCTTTATTCTTCACCACTAAAGGCATCATTATTTTTTATTAATGTTTCAAACAAGTAGGGTTGAATTTCTTCACTGTTTGATGCCATAATGTTGGTTTGGACAACAGTCGATCATAAATGCTCACATACCCAAACAAACACGGCATGAAAACAAACACCTTGTCTGTGAGTTAACGTCATATGGTCATGTAATAATGGCGTCACGCGATAAGCAGACAACTCAAATGAAATCATGATCGTGTATAAAATCAGTGATAACTTTAAAAACAGCACCACCTTGTAATGATCTCATAATGAAATTAATTTCAAAACTATTTTTCTAACAATTTATGAAAAGAGATGATAAGATAGTGACCTCAAAACCATATTTCGAAACCATTGTGACCTCGAAACCATCATACATTACTGACAAACTGAACCGAAACCATATTTTGGTTTATCTTGTCAGTAATTTATGATTAGGATCCAATCATAAATTCTAAAGCTAGCCACATTACTGTCAGATGAATAATCACCTCATCAATCGTATGAATTGGAGATGAATTTTGTCTGGTTAATAGTACTACAACAATGTGTTTTTAATGTCACAGTTGTGTTAAGTTTTTATTGCCTTTTATCGCCTACTATGAAAAGTGAGGTAAACACTAAATGACATAGTTGCGATAAATTTTTATCTTGTCCGATAAAATGTGAGATAAAACAATGAATTGACAAAACTACACTTGACTATATTTCTTTATTTAATTATTTCTTTATTTCTTTATTTCCCTTTATTTGTTTGGGTACTCTCAATCCATAACTATAAAAGACCAATCTGTTTTTCGTTTTTTTACTGGAAACCGTTCCATTTTGTCGTTGGACGTCATGATATCAGTTTGCATTCTCCTTCCTCTTCTTCTTTTCTGCCGTCTCTGTTTCATCATCAATGTCTGCTGGTCGATGACCTTGCACTGCAGAGTCTCCAAGCCATTGCCGACCTCCAATTCTTTTATTTTACCCATGATTTCCATCGCCATAGTCCGTAGAAAAGAAATGCTAGTAACCCTTACTTGATTTTTTATTTCTGGATGTAATAGGCTTCTGTTGTCATAAGTTTCGTGTAGAGCTTGTTGGACACCATCGCCAATGTTCTTTATCCAATAATTTGGAACTCCAACGACCCATCTTTGCAACATTTTTTGAACCACTCGAAAACGGTTTAAATTTATCATTTTGAGGGGTGGAACATCCCAGTTTTCCGAGGTGTGGTCGCATAATATCCTGTAGATGTACGGTGTAAAGTCCCGTCCGGCATTTTGCTCGGCACGATCGCACTCGTTTCGGTCCTCCCGCTGTATATCGAACGCTATCGGTGAGATAGGTCGGGGAACTATTTCACCGGGGTTATCCGAGCCTGCAACCTTTGACCATTCGCCGTATAGGGCTTCCTCATTCATTGGCTCCTGCATAGGAGGTGTTAAAATCATGTCACAGATTTGGGCTTTTGAGTTTCCAATGCCACTCGAATACTTATCCATCCGATTCAATTTTGTAAATGGAGTTTATAAGGAAAAGCTGAAAATAATTTGAACTTTCGAAACATTTAAAAGACTTATTAATTGGAATTTAAATTTGGAAAATATAATAAAACTTTTTTAAAAAATAAATTAAATAACTTATTATAAACAATTCAAAAAAAATTATTTTTTTTTAAAAAGGCAATTAACATTCCATAGGCTCATTACCCCAAGGCATAGGATGAGATGAAAGTGTTCCTGTCACACTTGTTTGTACAAAACATAATTTTGTTGGCTGATTTCCCCCATCCCCCCCGCAAAAAAAAATTTTTTTTTGACTAAAAAACCTATCTCCCCTCAAGACAAGACAAAGAAATGGGGGTGATCTTATAGAATAGCGGACCTGCGATATCCTAGGATATCGGTCGATAACCTAGGATATC
>JAQFZO010002246.1:0-12688 GCA_034695885.1 Geophilus flavus
TATTTTTCCAAAATATCGTCTAATAAAATATGAGGGGGTACTTTGGTCTGGCATACAGTTTGCGCTTTCAAACCATTATGAATCTTTCTATCCCTAGACGTTTTAATGTTTTTGGGTCGTTTACTCGTTTCCTTCCTATGGCCATAACCTGTCGATAACATGGCTGAACCGGGCCCCGACCCCCAGTTAAATCCCGAACATGAACATTTATTATATGAATTAGAATCGTCTGATTTGAGTAGCATCGGAGTTGTTATCAGGTATATATTCCTTTCAATTTCTACGTTAATTTACCTTGCCAAATCAACATCTACGTTGGTATAAATGCTCGTGAGTCAGGGCATAACGCATAATGCAGTCATCTTTAAAAATTATAAACTAATACAGCAATAATTTATCTCGTTATCGTTTATCAGGAGAATTTATGATGGAGACGAACAAGAGATCGAGAAGTTCATGGAACGACTGGACGCCAGAATCAAAACTCATGACCGAGATATCGAACGAATGTGCAACTTTCATTACGAGGGCTTCATCGAGTCTATTCGAGAACTGTTGCAAGTTAAAAATCAAGCTCAAAAATTAAAGGTTAATTCGACTTATATAAAATTTTTTTAAAACTGTGTAACTAATACTTTGGTTTATTTTATTTTAGAACGAAATTTCACAAACCGACATCGATTTACAAGACTCGGCCGCAAAATTACTCGGCTCGGGTGAAGAATTGGCGCGGTTACGTCGAAGACAAAGCAATATTGCAGCTACTATAGATAGTTTATCAATTTGTTTACCTGTGCTTCAAACTTATGCCACACTTGAAAATCAAGTGAGAGAAAAAAGGTGCTCAAAGTTGTCATTTTTTAATTTTTTAATTATTTGTATTTATATATTAACTAAATAATTTTGTACAGATATTACTCAGCGCTTAAAACCCTAGAACAGCTAGAGCACACGCACTTACCGTTAGTTGCCAATTACGGATTTTTTCAGCAAATGCGCAGTAAAATTCCTCTTCTCCATCAAAATATCAAAGATAATTCTCTGTCGGATTTAAGTGCGTTTTTAGAGAATGTGAGGCAAAAATCTTCGGAAATTGGAGCCAGAGCAATGATCCAAGTTTGTTCTATAATAAAATATATACGATATGTACATAATGATTAATATTATTATAAACCCAGGTGGCTGAACAAAATAACATGAATCTTCATGGAATACCAAAGATTGTGTCGTCATGTGATACCGCGAGCAACAATAACTTGAATTCTAAGGGCGAAATGAGTCCTCAAGATATAGTTGAATTTTCTCCAGTATATAGATGCTTACATATTCATTCCGTGCTAGTGAGTGATGGATTTTTAAATGTGATGTCTTCTCAGACTGATAACTTATTTTTTTCTCCTATTAAGGGGTTTAGAGAATCTTTTGAAGCAAATTATCAAGACAAGAGGAGAGTGCAAGCAGAATTGGCTAATGAACCGCCTCCAAACATGGTGATTTAAGTTTTTTAAGGATTTGGAAAATTTGTTAAGATTTTTTTTTTTAATTTATATTTTCAGAGACAAAGTATCGAGAAATATTGGGATTATTTGTGTGGGATAGTTGGGTAAATATTTTTTTACTTTTATTATTTTATAATTTGTACTGCATGAATTCGATTATTTTTATAGGTTTTTTGTTGTGGAAGAGCACATTTTGAATACAGCCGATGGACTTGTTACTAGAAATTATTTGAATGATGTTTGGGAAAAGACTGTTTCAAAAATAATTGGGGCAATTAGAAGAGAAGCGGTAAAAGTGGATTTTATTTAGGAAAACTTTCATTTTTTACATGAGTTTCTTTTATTTCAGGCATTTTGCAAGGAAGATGAATTTATAATTGTAGTTATTCATATAGTAATGTTATTCAGCTCTACTATGCAGGTTAGTAATGAAATTAGTTATTTACATAAATAGGAAAGTTTGTTTTTATAAATTGTTTATTTTAATTTCAGGGTTATGGTTACACAGTTCAGAAATTATCATATTTAGTGCCTGAACTCAGAGATCAGTACATGGATATTTTAATGCAGAAATGGCATATTGAATTTCAAAACATTTTCGAACATGATTCTTATTCAGCAATAACGATCGAAAATGAGGACGATATGAAAACCGATGATTATTTAATTTTGCAAAAGTTTCCATACGAAGAGAATTTAATTAAACACGTAAGATGTGAAAAAATTAAATTTCTACAGCGCCGATGATAATTTATTTTAATTTTTCCTTTAGTCGTTTCCACGAACTTTTTCATTTTCTTACATGGTTCCTAAAATTTATGATCAAATCATCAAATTTATTTACACCTGTCACAGTTTTTACGTTAACTTAAATTTAAGCACGATGGAAATTGTTGAACATTTGAGAAAATCGGCCAATTTGTTACTAAAAACTACACTGAGCACTTGTTTATCAAATATTATTAAAGAATCTAAAGTTGGGCTTCCACAAGTAAGATTGTTTTTCTTTTTTAAATTCATCTCAACTAAATACAACTTTCTTTCCCAGTTAATTCAACTGATGACGAACATTACTTACTTGGAGAAATCAATGGCTCATTTGGAAAAAGTTATTTCTAGCATAGCTGGGTATGTAAAATAAAATCAAGATTTATTTATTCACATTAATTATTTTTTACCTAATTAAAACAGATCAAATATTTCGAGCTCAAACGTAAACAGCCTTCAAGGACAAACATTCAAGAAAGCAAGAAATGACGTTGAAGATCAAATTATCAACCAATTAAAAGTGAAAATTAATGAATTTTTAAGTTTAGGTAATTATATTTATTCGTCAATTTAATTTTAATTATGGATTTATTATCTTTATTTTTATTTTGCAGCGGATTACGTTTGGTTACTTCCTGAACTTCCAGTGGAAAATAACAAAATTCAAGGAAAAGCGAGCGATTTTATCGTTGATTTGATTTCATTTTTAAAAAATTTTCTCGTTTCTATTCCAGACCCTCCAGTAAGTTCTATTTTGAGTAATAATTATCTCACATAAAAGACAATTTGCCAGAAAAATGTTTATTTTTTCTTACAGATAAAAATAGTAGAAACTGCTTGCATGACTGCTTGTATGTATATATCTCAACAATTGATGAAATTTCTTACGGACGATAAAAGTGTAAAACAAATATCAAAAGGTGCTTTACAACAACTCAGTTTGGATGTCGAGCACTGTGAAGGTAAATTAAATTGTAGTGAGAATATTGGATGAATATTTAATTAAATTTATATTGAATTTTTTTTGTACAAGCTTTTGCATCAGAGCCAATCAATGGTTTGGAACAAGGAACGCTTTTGATGTATTTTTCCGATCTTCGACAAATTATAAATCTGTTTATCGATTTGGATTGGTCGGTATATTTCCGCGATTACGGAGAAGCAAAAAGCAAATATTTAAGAGTAACACCAGATACTGCAATTACTTTGCTAGAAAAGTAAGATTTAAGATTTACTCATGTAGATAAACTATTAAAAAAAATTTTATCTTCAGATACCGTGACGCGGAAACAAAAAACGTCATGTCTGTTTTTGTTAAAAAGGAAAGGGAAAAGAAGAAATTTCTGGAGCTGGTTTTAAAGCAATTGAAAACACTGACTGCAAATGGAAGTTCTACTTAATGAATCCATAAACGTGAACATTGTGGGTTGAACTGACTGAATCTAGCGATGAGATACGGAAAAACACGAGCTAAATGTGACTGACTGATCAGTGAATATATAAAAGTTGAAAAAATTGGTGTGCGTTAGTTGAAAGGAAACTTGTATCATAGTGGGAAACATATTTACAAGTTGAACTACAAATTCTTGTTGCAGTGTTAAGAACAAATTTATATAAGCCAATTGTACATAGTAAGAAAACTATAAAGATAATTTGTTAAAATTAAAGAGACAAGCATGATTTCTTTTGACAACTCAATTACTGCGTTAGGTAAAAAGAGAAATTTAGTCAAGTCAGAGTTTAAAATGACTTATTAGCATGGTTGCAGTCTATCGCGAAGAGTAGACACAGAAAAATTGAAAAGATAAACGAGGTCCATAAAGGAGGTCATAACTGATGAACTAAAAATTGATAAAATTTACACTTAAGATAAAAAAGCCATTAAGATATAAATTTATGAATTTTTAAAGTCTGGAAATTATTTCTTTTTAAAATAAGAAGACAAAAATGAAATAAATGAAGGAGGAGCGCGTTTAAATTTCTTAAAAACTAAATTTCAATTGCCTGCGTCTAGTGTCTGCAGCACGGTAACATTGGATTATTTGTTTATTTTCTTTATTAAATCATGACAAGGTACATACATCCTCAAATTTCAATAAAAAATGGTAAAATTCAGAGAACTCTGCGAATTTATTTTTAATTAATTTATTCTACTTCTAAAAAAATTTTATGCTTTCAATTAGTGACTTGTAGTATTACGTAATTCTATTTTAAGTAACGGTTATGCAAAAAATATAATTTGCCAGAGTACTTCTTCTTTGAAAAGGAAGTGGATATACCCAAAGGAGGATTGCAATAATTCAGTTTGGATGTTAAGTTATTTGTAGGTAGCTTCACTGTGAAAATGTTAGAATGATTATACGTTAATTAAAGTGTTTAATGTGTAGCATTTCCTCTGAGCCATCGACGGAACAGGAAATTGGAGTACGAATGGAGTTTCCCCTCTCTTCGAGAAGTAGTAGATCACTTAACAAAGGATGACTTGTTTATAAACAAGCCCATCAGGCATATTCAAACTGTTAGGAACTTTAATTCTTTAAATCTGTTGAGCAAATGGATACACCACACCGTATGGCCATTAATGTGAACTGTCCTGAATTTTCTTTAAATTCATTTTCATTTGTTACTTGTTAGGAATTGAATTTCTTAGAAAAATAAATTATTTTGCCAAGCTTAGTTTCAGACTCATTAAATTACATCAGTCCGATTAAATGAAATGAATAATTTTTTTTGTCTATTTAAGGAATAAAAATTGGGTCAACAATACACAGGAGAAAACTTTAAAAGCTAAATTTAAAGCAAAAATAATTTAGCTCAGTTTTAAGTCAGTAAACATTTGCAACAGTTTTTTTTTTAAGGTAACTGAGAATGAACTTTTGGTTGAAATAAAAGTTCATTGCTTGCAGTTGCTATATCAAATTGTTTCTAAATATAGTCGATGGAAAGGGAAAGCAACCACTAAAGTGAGTCAGAGATCTATTTAATCATGTCAGTTGAGAAACAAAGGGCATAGGACAGGTCATCTTCACTTCATGTTATGTTAAAACATCCTGTTAGTGAACTAGGACAATGAATAATAAAGAAACATATTGATAGTTTTGTGTTTTTAATGAAAATAAATTAATTACATCTGAAAATTGCTAACTGCAAAATTGCACATATTTTGCGAATTTTTTTTCTTCAAATATTTAAATCACAGATCAAATTTTAACTATGACAACAAAAAGATTGGCACTAAACAAAATTGAACCAACTATTCATAATCTACATTATCGTAATTTACGTTCAGGTCTAAGTGTTTTTTTTTCAAATATATTAACTTGTATCTATTTTTTTGCCCAAGCTCATTTGATTATGTAGCAAATAATAAAAGAAGTAGAAAAAATAATAATAATAATAATAATAATAATAATAATATTAATAATAATAATTGTAATAAATATATCATAATATATAATCGACTGCCTTAAATTCTATCGTACTTCATAAACATATGGATTCAATCTAGTTTATGCAAACTCAGCAACAAGATCGCTCAAAATCCTACTAGAATAAAAATTATCAAATATTTCTTTATTTTTCATTACGCTTTAAACTATTTTAAAAATCTCTTGTTCCCTCCGTTCTGTTTCACAAAATTCTGTAAACTATTATTTACATGCTACAAGATATATAGATATATACAATAATATTTACAAAAATATGAATCAGTATGGTGTTTACTTATATATGGGTATGTTCCATTAAGAGATTAGTCCTTTCATTCTGCGAGGGAAATCCAGGGTTTTCGGTTGAAACAATCTCCGCATCCGATACTTCGCCACCTTCTCCGATAATTTTTGCACCAATACCTGATGGTAATATGAGGGCATTTCCTCCTGCAGGTATGCTAAACGATCTACCGGAAGCTTTATTCAATTGTCTTTCCTGTAAAGTGGCACTCAGCTGTCGAGAAGCCGTTCCCCAATCGAATTTCGGTGGTGAAATATCCTCGGCAGCTGAGTAATTCTTTGGTTGTTTCAAACTTGATTGATCAAAAGTTAAGTTAGCTGCGTTATTTAATTTCTGCGCAGATTCGAGGTCACCTGCATGTTCGTTACTTGCTTTAAACAACTGGAATGAAATCATCGTTTATTAATACTCAGGACATTTTTTTTAAATTATTAATCGTGAAATTAAAATCCGAACCTTATCCACTTCTTGTTTGACCTGATCAGCCATAGCAGGATCGAGTTTCTGTTGCCTCTCTAATATTGTTGCTTGGCGAGCTGCCACATAATGCGATCGATGGATTTTTACATACAAAACATCAGCAATTGCTCTTACGGTGTAGTCGGGAACAAAGGTCAATTTTGCAGATTCCTGTGGTATTGCTTGTACCATTCCTTTAGCGATTGATGAGGGCGTAAGCTCTTTAAAATGATAAACAACAAAAAGAAAAGATGACATCATTATATAACATCAGGCATTTAATCGAATTTTTACCTGGAAGTATCAACGTAACGGCCTGAAGACCAAAAAAAGTAAACGGCCCACATTCAAACACCATATTTTCCTTGCCAACTGTCACTTCCACGCGACCTTCAAGGATCAGGACGAAATAGTCAGCAACTTTACCTCGCTGATATATATAAGCGTTTGGTTGCATCGCCGCTTCTTTATTTTTTATTCGAATGTGGAAAATGATATCCTGTTTCATGAGACGTCGTAGAATCGTCTCGGAAATACGGTCTTCCCTAAACGCTTCCACTAGAAAAAAAATAAAGGAACACAGCATTTTAATCTGGACTGCACCACATTTTTTACCTGCCAAACTCACTCGTGGCTAAGTATTGAAATGTTGCAAGCGCAAGCTGAGGTGAAATCTGAATTTGACTATGACTTTGTTGAGCAAAAACAGTGAAATCTTGCTTGACTACTATTTCTTTTCGTTTTTCTTTCTTCCTGTTATCCGCTATTTAAAAAAAATAAACATTAAAAGAGCGTGAGATACATAAACATAAAAATCAAAATAACATTCCTGCTTACTCAGCACATCAGTTTCATCAATAATCTCTGACTGAATAATTTCTTCAATAACATCTTCTAAGGTTACTACACCAACTACTTCGTAAAAAGGATCACCTTCACCCTCGCTATTCACCTGCTGTACAAATGCCATATGAGACCTTCCTGTTATTGAAAAAAAAAAAAGATAAAAATAAATTCTGATCGTATATCATGTTGACAACTGTCCTGACCTTTCTTGAATTCGTTGAGCATTATATCGAGAGTGGTATCTTCGAATACGTAATTGGTAGGATGATTATAAAACTGACATAACGTTTTTAATGGGGTGTTATCGTCGGGATCCACAAAAGCCAGATCCTTTATATTCAACAAGGACATAATATTTGACACTTCGCCATCATAAACTGGAATCCTAGTGTAACCCTGCTTCATTATGTCAGACATAGTCTCGAAATCTAAGATGGCATCATAAGGAACCATATACACGTCTTCCAATTTGGTCATTACTTCTGCGACAGTTTTTTTTCTCAATTCTAACGCACCGGATATTATATTTACTTCATCTTTCTCTAAGTCGTGATATTCATTGGTTACCTAAAAATGCAAAGATTAGATTATTTCGTTCATGCGAGATAAACAAAAACCCGTTGATGAACCTTTAAGAGCTCTTTAAGGCGATCGCGATTATACACATTGCCGATTTCCTCGCCTAGAATGACATCCAGAATCTTACTGATTGGGAATGAAAGCGGGAAGGTCAGCAACATGAAGAGTTTTGTGACGTAAATAGTGCGAGCGCCCACTGCGAGACCATGTCTGGAGCAAATTGCTTGTGGCACAATTTCGCCGAAAATGACAATTCCTAGAGTAGCTGCGATTACAGCTACTAATCCTGACGTCAAGTTATCTAACAAAATGGTCAGTGTACTATTGACCATTACGTTTCCCAATAACAAGCTGCACAGTAAATAATTGCCCATTTTTCGGACTGGTAGGATACTTTTGGCGTAACTTTTCTCTTTCTCCGTTCCACAGTTTTGAACTATTTTCAATTCTGTCCGATCTAAGGCCATCAAACCCAAATTCAGGCCACTAAATAAGCCCGAAAATGTTAACAACAATACAATAAATAAAATCTGAAAAGAAGAAGAAAAAATTGAAACTTAATTTTGAAATTTTAAGTTTACCACAACAATTTATCTCACCTGTAACCACACTGGAAGAACGGGTCCAACCGATTTTATTCTCAACCACGGATCGTTTCCCTGATGAACCCACGTAATTAATTCTCCTTTTCCTGGATTAAATCCCACATTTCTAATACACATATAATAATACTGTCCGCTTAAAGATTCGGGTAATGAAACTTCTACCACAGCCGTATATTCTGTTATTTCACGAACCTAAAATTGAAAAAAATTCAAAGAAAAATTACTAAATTAGTTTTAAATTATTAATAAATGAATAAAATTACGGCAATAGCATCAGTTGGGAATTTAAAATCATTGCAATCAACTTGGGCTGCTGCAGAATCCGTAGTAAAGCGAATATACGAGTCTTTGGAAAAATTCATCCCGAACAAACGAAGGTTTACTTTGGTATCTGCACTGATAGTCAATCCTTCATTCGAATGAACAGCTTTGTCAGCATCCCCTCGAACTCCTAGTACAGTTGCCGCAACCACTTTTCTGGAATGTGATAATAGAAACATTAATTTTGATTAATTACTTCATTGAAATTCAGTGACCTGCTTTAATTTATGAAATAAAATTACTTAAAACAGTCAATCAATTTTTCTTTAGGCAGGAAATGCTTTAAAAAGAAGTGGATCTAGTTTTGTTTTTTTACTCTTTTAATTTCCTCCTACAAATTAGTTAATACAAACTTCGACAAGGTTGCAATAAATAAACGCCAGATTAAATCAAGTCATAAAAATGCAATCAGATTAAAGCCTTAATTTATATCTTTATTTGATTATAATTATTTTCTTTCTCACTTACTTACTTACTCTTTTTTTTTTTTTTAATTTTTTAAAATAGGAACTTAAATCCGAGATTACTACACCACGATCTAAAATTTCACGCCGTAATCCTAGCTTTTAAAAAATTTTAAATCAGATAGTATAATATAATCTGATTTTTAAGTGAAAATTGGATCGAAGTGCCTCACCTGACTTTGACCAGAACTAAACCCTTTTCCCCCTGATGAATCCATTCTTCTTTCTGCGTATCTTTTGTTGTGATTCCCGTGCAAAAATATAATTTCTGCTCTTCGTGCTCTAATCCAGTTACTTTAATCGACACCTGAATAACTTTAACAAAATCTTCGTCTGATAACATTTCTTGATGACCCACGTTACTTTTATCATCACACACGTCGCTGAAATTTTTCTCTGTCCACGTCCATCCTAATTTCACTGTGTAATCTTTACTTGGAACCTGAATTTTCACTTGCATCGTTGCATTTTGGTAGGCATATATACACC
The DNA here is from genome assembly GCA_034695885.1 of Geophilus flavus. NCBI lineage: Eukaryota > Metazoa > Arthropoda > Chilopoda > Geophilomorpha > Geophilidae > Geophilus > Geophilus flavus. The sequence goes on from JAQFZO010002246.1 coordinate 9,763, forward strand.
TGGAACTCGTGTCACCGTTGTTACATGCGTTCTCTTTAACAGTTATGCTTTCAATCACTACGGTCGATGATTCTTGGGCGCTGTTAATCGGTACTTCCATCACAATCATCAACAAAAAAATTAAATTACGGATAGGCCACCGGCAATTCTTCATCATAGTTAGTGCAGTTTCGCCACACGATCACCCACCCGAACGGCCGAATGCTACCTGTACTTGCAATACTGACAACGATCCATTTTGGATCAAATCGATGTTTTAAGTCCACTGCATGCTCAAACACGTGCAAATTCCTCTTGAACGGTAGCGAGTTGAGCTTTGTAGAACTACAGCAGTCGCGGGATTCATCCGCTTTGGCTTGGTTGGTTTCTTCGCTTTTGCTTACGCTATATACAGTTTTAATAGTGATCGCCAGTCGGCGACAATTTGCGATGACGTAATGCCTGTAATGGTGTTTTTTTATGATGAAGCGCTTTGCTGTCAGGTTAAGTTAAGAGGTGAACTCTGACAACTTTTAGGTTCTTCTGCATCTTACGCAAAGAGGAATAATAGTTATTTTTAGAATTGAAATGTTTGAAACGTTGGTAGTAAAAATTTATGAGTTTTATTCAGATGCTTTATTGTGAGTGTAGGGTCAAAGAAAAATCGTTGAGTACGGGACACGTGTAATGAAATAAGAAAGTTATGAACATTTTTATTTTCGTAAATAAGCTTGGAAATTTATGTATATATAATTTTTATATACTTTTTTACAGCGATGATATGCTGGCATAACATTTTATAAAAAAAATGTACAAATTTCATGCAAACAAATTTTAAATTTCAATTGTTTCACAATTTCAGTTTAAGGACAATCCTTCGATCCACGACGACATCATTTTCTCAGAACCAGAAACATTGGAAATACTTTCAGACTCAAGCAAAAGCTCAGCTGCGGATTTTCCGGACACAAAGGCACCGTGAGTAGTTGAAAAAAAAGTTGGATGTGTCGCTTCGCCGGCGAATAACAAAGTTGGCTACAAAAAAAATTGTTTTCGTTAAAAATCATTAATATTTTATAAAGGAAATATAAAAACCCTACTTTAGCATCATCAGGATGCACATAAATGGGTTTGGCTAAATTTTCTATATCTGATTGCCTCGATCCCACACGAATACTCGTGTACGACCCTCGGGTGTACTGTTCACCGAACCAACGAGTTCTGAAATATATATATTAAAAAAAAAATTAAAATTTGTCAAAACACTGACGAATGAATCATACCTCACAACTCTTATGGGTTTTGGTACATAGGGATCGTTAAGAAATTTTCTCAAAATACTCGTACACACGTCAGCTATCTCTTCTGCCGACACGGTTTCGGCGTATTCGGCTTCCTTGCCCGATAACCAGGCTAGGTATAATGTGTCGCAAATTTTCATAAAGGAATATATTTTCTTGAACCAATTTTTAGCTACATCGTCTTTCTCACTATCTTCTTCGACGGGACTCCATAAATTTATAACTTCAGATATATCTGGATGTAAAAACGGCCGTTCGTACTCTAAAAATATTTTATCGACAATTCCGAATCCCAATTTTTCGATGGAATTGATTTTATAATCGGGTAATGGCGGATCGAACAGTTCGTTGTGTTTGGCTTTGAGAACTCCCAATGGTATCGTGACGATGACGTGATTCGTTTCGAACACGTCTCCGTTTTCGCACTCGATTCGCACAATATTTTGCTTTTCTCCGTCTGGGGACGATGCATTTGGTGTCGAACTGCAGTTCGTTTTCCACCGTATGCAAGAAACAGCTCGATCTTTAAGTATGCATTCATCGGTTTTTAAATTTGAAATAAGAGTATTAAGAACGGAACTAAACCCCGACGGAATGGTCACATTTCCTCCCGCCAATTCAGCGTAGCCCCCAAAATCGGCCAAATCGATTTCGTCCATAGAATGACATCCACTTATACACGTTTCCCTGTTTAACAGGTGATCAAAGATCATTCTGCGAACAGTAGCTTCTTGCTTGCTTAATCCGCTTAAGTATTTCGAAATATCCGCATTCATTTGTTGCCCTACACTTTCGATGCCAGGTGGTGTTGGTTGCTTGGATACAAAATAGTCTTCGCATTTTTTATAAATCCAAAAATACTGCTCGTAAACTTCCTAGTATTAAAAATTAAAAAAAAAAAGAAAAAATCTTTTAACGATAAATTGAAGTGTTTGTACAAAAATTATTGCTCACTTGAATAACATTAATTGGAATTTTTTTGCCTTGTTCGGTCGATGCAATAACGTTGTGTGGCTTTTTATCAGTTGTGATGTCAACTAGTTTATTTGCCAATGCATACTCATAAATTGGATTTCCCAAAACACCGTGAATCCAGTTGGCCCCTAATTCGATTTTCTGGGAACCTATAAAGCAAAAATAAATAAATTAACAAGAGGTTTGTAAATATTTTTGATGGGTGAGGTTACAAAATGACAAGCCAAACCTAACGTGATGGTCATAATCCGGCCTCCAATCCTGTTCCTCGCCTCTAAAATTTTGAAATTTGTAACTCCATTCGCAGTCAAATGGTTGGCAGCAGTTAATCCAGCTAAGCCAGCTCCAATTATAATTATGTCAGAGTGATTTATTCTAGTCTCATCTGCCACCGCTACGTTTTCTTCTTTCGGTGTATTTTCGCCGGCCATTAATAAATGGAACGGATATTAATTCTGTTCGTGGCGGAAACTTCGGAATTTCTCTACTAGATGGCGCCGTGTTCGTTTTCATGCGGATGATTTAGATCGGTTTTTGACAATACGATGACAGACAGACATGCAATGAGTTAACTCCGCGAGTAACTTCAATAAATAACTAAATTGATCCGAAATTTTAATTATTTTATTTTTTACCTTATCAAGCAGTAACTTAATACAACAAAATATATT
>JAQFZO010002247.1:0-12688 GCA_034695885.1 Geophilus flavus
TTTTCAAATGATTTCAAACAATTTCTGAGTGATTTTTCGTTATCCTATGTAGATCTATGTAAAAATAGTTCGGAAAAAGCTGGAAATCAATTGATATTCGTCTAAAAACCGTCCAGAAATGGCTGAAAACCACTTGAAATTGTCAAAAAGTTGTTTGAAAAATGGGGGTAAACAGTAGTGACTTTGGGGTAGAAACCAGTTAAAAATTGGGGGTATAAAAATGGGGTAAAATTTCCGTTTTTTTTGGGGGGAAAAAGCAGGGAATTTGGGGGTCGAATAAATGAAGTCCTATTTATACCTTGGCTGTATCGAATTCAGCAACATCGCTATTAAGAAGTTGCACAGCAGGAACCAGCAGTTCCTCCTGCCTATCGGCACTGAGTTTCGGGTCCATGTACAGCGACAAAAGAGTATAAAATAAAGCTTTTTTATATTTGCGACCCTTCTCCTCCGAATTATTAATGCAGTACTTCTTCGCCGCCCTGTGATCGTTTAAATCGTGCACCAATATACGAAGTGCTTTTTCATGTTCCTCTAACTAAAATTCGAAATATTTAATGTAATATACAACGTGTAAAATAGAAATAAACAAAGTTATGTTACTACGAGTTATACTTTTCCGTATAGTATTGCTGTTTCCAATAAGAGCTTCTTCTCGTCGTTTAGTTTACCTAGAAGTAGTTGAACCCGGTATAGATGTGACGATGTGAGTAGGTACCGCAGTTTTTTTCTGTTTTAGGAAGAAATTTACGTTAAATTAGATTATGTAAGATAAAAATATAATGCGAGGATCCATTGATCGATGAAATTGTAATTTAAAATGACTTTTTTGAGATTTCAAGGCTAAATCTTACATTTTCAAGCGATTTTATGAAATTTTCTAGTGGTTTTATGAGTTTTGTGTGACTTCTTGACGTTTTATAGTGGTTTTATGAAATTTTCTTGTGATTTTATGAAATTTTCTAATGATCTTATAAAATTTTCTAGTGATTTTATGACTTATGTGACTTCTTCACATTTTCTAGTGACTTCTTAACATTTTATAGTGGTTTTATGAAATTTTTTGGTATATTTTTGAAATTTTCTAGTGATTTTATGCGTTTTATGTGACTTCTTGACATTTCTAGTGGTTTTATGAATTTTTTTAGTGAATTTATGAAATTTTCTAGTGATTTTATGAGTTTTTTGTGATTTCTTGACAGTTCTACTTCTGTATCTACGAAAATTTATGTTGTGTTTGCACTTGCGTTTACGTAATTTGAATCACAAGTGAAAACCTAGCTTTAACCATCCATAATTTTCAATTAGTTCCACTTGTAAATCTCATGAAAATCCATCACGATTTCATCGAACATTATTTCTTTCGGTATATTTGACAAATATGACAACCTTGCAGCCTCTATTTCGTTCGGATCCTTCGAATCATCATTTAACAACTCCAAAACATTGTCTAAATAAATAAGAGCTAAATGCGTGTGAAATTTTTCTTTCTGCCAATAAACCGGAAAAAAAATATTTCAGAAACAACAATCATGTGAACGAAAAAAAAAAACATCAAAACAAACCATAATTTTCCGATTGAACACTAAATACTCTAAATATTTCAAAGCAGCTTGTGGATAACGATGTAGAAATTCAACTATAACATCAGGTTTCGTTTGTTCCGATTCGATTTCATCCGCAGGTCGATTGGTAAAAATCTGAAATCGATTAAAAATAATTAATTTTAAATTTTAAAAAAAAATTCCAAAAAATTCTTTAATACCTTAATTCCTTCGATTTGATCACGTGACAAAACAAAATCCGCATAAGTCAACACAAGTAAATGATCCGGTAAACTGAAATTTCGTAATTTATAAACATTTTTGCAAATTTTTGCAGTTTTGAATATTTTACTTTGCAAGAAATTCGATAAGGAACTCGAGGCCTTGAAAAGATTCATCTTTGTATTCCCCGGAAACGATTTTCGTCCACATTTGAAGCGCTTTTTCGTTTTCGTTGAAGAACCGATACAAGTGACCGGCGGCATTGTAACGCTCGTATCGCTCTAACCATTCGATCGCTTCCCGGCAGTCTGTAGTTGGATCCAAAGATACTATTAGTGATGTGAGTTCGGGTGAATCGGACTCGGCGTATAATTTTAATAATGCGATGTTAGTTTCCTAGAAATAGGAGAAATATAATAAATACAATGCTTACTAAAATTTTCGGCTGGGACTGATTAATCACGATATTTTAATCGATTAATTGACAATTTCACTAGGATTGGCTAGAAAAAGTTGATTAAAAACATTATATATGCCAAAAATTTAATTGGTCACAAAATTATTGGTCAAATTGGGCGACATTTAAGAAATTTAAACCAATTTTTAAGGGAAAATCGATTGCAATCAGAGATTGTTTGACGGAAATCGCAGTTTTCCATCAATTTTCGTCATTTTTTGTCGTTTTCCGTTGATTTCTATCGATTTCCGTCGATTTTCTAGGGATTTTGATCGATTTGACCAATCAGCACTAACCTCTTTGGCACAATTTTGAATTCGATTAATCGATTATGTGAAATTTTAATCGGTTAAAACTTTAATCGATTAAAGTCCCAACTTTTTTTATGATTTTTGCATGATTTTGTGTGATTTTTTAGTTTTTAACATCTTTTTTTGTGAGATTAAATAATTTTTCTTAATTTTCCATCGATTTCCAGTGAATTTTTCAACTTATAAACAGTTTGGTACAGTATTCTTCACTCACGTAATGATGTTCGATATTATTTCCAATGGATTTAAGATCTTCTAAAACAGAAACAAGAAATTTTTTACAATCGTTGATCGATTCGGGTTGACCATGACACATTTGATTAATGTCGGCGATACTATGAAGTGCTGGAGTTGATCTCGTGTACGTTGTAGGCGCAGGAAGAAGATTCGGATATAAACTAATTAACTAAAAATTGTAAAAAAACCAAAAAATATTAAAATATTAAAAAATTTAATTTTATTTCAAACTGTTTTCTTAAATCACCTCTCTAATGTCGACGTTACTCGTCAAAAATAACTCTCTCGCTTCATCAAACTGAAACTTCGATAGATGAATAAACGCCGCCTGTTGCTGAATTCTTTGAAAAATCTATGGAGTAAAAAATTAGTAAATAATCAAATTAGAAAAATAAAAAAAAACTCGCCTTCAAATATTGTTCTTTACTAATCCCGGATTTATTGGAATGTTTACACAATTCCAAAGCCTCATTTATCCTTTCATCCGCCAACAACGCCTGAACTTGTTTCTCCCATGGAACGGGAACCAAAACGTACGCAGAATTCTGCGATGTCGCATAAATTTTCCCGTCGAAATTCCCCACATACTGCCCACCTTGAAACTGCAAATTCTGCTTCAGCTGTTGATCTAAAATACTGAAATGATTTTTTTAACATTTTAAAAAACCTGATAAACTGAATCAAAATGCATTATGGACTGTTTGAGAATGCAATTCCCCAAAAGCAATACCAAATAAATTTTTATGAATCGAGTATTTTGTAAGGATTCAGGTTCTCGACCGTTTGAAATTTCCCGGGACTCGACTCCATCAGTTTTAAAATTCCCGGAAATTCCCAGGAATAGAAAAGTATTCAAACGACCCAAAATTTAAATAATAAATACATTTTTATGAGTTTTTTTTTTATTTTAAACAACATAGGTTAATAGAGGATGAAGGCCGCCTCAACAGTTCGAATTTTGAACCTTTGCTTGGCATTTTTTCATTTTTATCGGTTTTAAAAAAATTTCCGTGTGTCGAAACGTTTTCCCGGGACTCGAGACATGAAAAAAGGATGGATTTCCCGGAATTCCCGTTACAGAATCCCTAGCTCTACCACAATGGTGACACTGGAAAATGCAATGAAATCATTATGGGAAATAAAATCTACACTAGTTGACTTCTAAGTTAGTCAAAATTGAGTCTCAGACTAGTTGGCGAAATCAATTAACTCAATCATTCGATTTTAACGATCAAAATTCATATTAAAGCAAATTCATTGACATCACTTGATTTCATCTGCCCGATTGGGTCGTGTAGTGACTATTGTGAATTTAGTATTGGGGAATTGCATTTCTAAAAAATCGCTGACACACTATTTACTTGTAAATGGAAATGTAATACAAATCGGTGACTAAAATGTAGGGATGAAAATACGTGGCCGAGCAGACATTTTCCATCCATTGTATCGGGGGTCTTTCCGATGCTCCAGCAGCTGTGACGAAGATTCCCAAAGCGTTTGGTCCGTTGAGAAGAAATTCTTCCTGGAAAATACTAATTTTGAAATAAAATGAATTTTTGTTTTTCTTCATTTTTTCTACTTTGCTGATGCGTTTGACTAGAGGTGCGGTGGTTTGGGAGTCGTAAGGGAATAAATCTTGAATGTAACTAGTTTCGCAGTTTATTATCACGTATTGCGATGTTAAGGCAGCACACACGAATACACCATCCATTGCCTAAAGAGAAAAAAGTAGAAAATCAGTGAAATTTTGTAGGTTTTTCAAGATGATGGGTACTTACGATATCAATTGCAGGTTCTGCCAAACTAATATCTTTCAGATGTGTTGATTTATCTTCGGAAATGTTATATATCATGATTTGTTTTCGTCTTGCGACGCATATCTGTTGTTAAATGAGAAAAATATTTAAAATTTGAAAATACAGAAATTTGGATGAAATAAACTATTGTGTATTTAAAAAAAAACAAATCGTATACAGTCATAGAAAATATAAAGAATTAAAATTAAACAAAACTGTAAAAAAGGAAGTCTGTTGTCATGTGACTAATACAGTTTCAACTCATTAGTACGAACAAGTAAATGACAGGCAGTTTTTTCGGACTGACGGGTTTTTCGCATCAACCGTAACTCGTTAGTGCAAAATTTTGTTGGTACTGATGAGTATTTTTAAAAAAAAATAAAAACTACTCGTCATTTTGGGCCCATTTCTCCATTTTAAGATTTATTTTCCAAATCTTGCAAAATTTTAAATTTTTGTTCTAGCAAAAATGACTTTTCATTCCTTTTTTTTTGCTATTTTAGTTTTAGTCTCGGTTTTGGTTTTGCGGTTACAGTATCAGCTGGAAAAATTCTTATCAACGAAAACTAAAACCGAAACTAAAGAAAATTTATCTAATCCCGCAGTTTTTTGCACAATCGGTTTGAAATAACATTAAATCTGCGGGGAAAAAATCGAGGATTTCGCCCGAGTTCTCAATGTGCGGTTTCATACAAACGAGTTGGGACTGTTACTATAATAAAAATTGGTTAAATTTCAAATCTAAATGAAAAAAAAAAATCAAAAAATTTCAAACTACGAATACAATATTTGTGTATGTGAAACTAGACACTAGTAACTAGACACCAGAAAATCCTTTAAAAAATTTAAACGGTAAAATTTACTTGTATTGAAAATGGATTATTATTATACGGGTTTTCGTTCACGCAAAATTTCGTTATTCCTTTGATTTTTGATATACTAGACACCGGCTAAAAGAAAAAAAAACTTCAATTAAAAAAAAACTTAAAAACTCATTTTCGTCTTAAAAAAATTCATACTTCAAGATCATACATATTTAAAAACATCAACGTCGTGTCGAAACTGACTAAAATCCTATTCAACGCCGACGCTGCCTTCATTTCCAGAATCGGTTTTCTCTAAATAAAAAACAAACAAAAAATAAATAAATAAATAAATTACAATTTCTTCACAAAACGAATAATAACTCATTTACCATTCCTAAATATTTACGATTTTTACTCGTACACACACAAGAAATTTTCCCATTCGGTTGTACGACTTCCTCTACGATGAATTGAAGTATAAACCTGAGAAAAAAAATTAAAAAGTTAGTAAAACTAGTGATAATTAGAACAAGGAAGTTCATGCAAATGCATATTTGTATTTTTGGTGCATGTTGCACTCATTTCACGATTTCTCAACAAATTACTGTAAGTACGATTCAAAAATGTTACTTTTAAATTGTATATAATTGCATATTTTGCGAGTTTCGTAAAAAGCATGCGTATTTAGTCGGATTTAAGCTTTGGGAGCAAATTTGGTGAAATTTTTGAATGAATTTTTGTGAAGTTTTGCGAATTGTCAGCAATTTCCGGTTGCATGGTGGTTAATTTTATCGAATTTTGGAAATTTCCAGTTCGATTCAGTGAAATTCGCCACCTCGGTCAAAATTCAAACCGAAAACACAAATTTTTGGTTAAAATTTTTGCAAATATCTGTGAATGAACAAAATTCGATCCGAAATCACCAAATTTGCAAAACTTAAATCGGAAATTCATTTATGGTTCAATTTTTACAAATTTCTGTGATTTCACTCTGCATTTTGTCCAATCACAACAAATTTTTTCACTTTCCACTGAATGTTGGCAAATTTAACAACAAATTTCTATAATTTTCATATTTTTTGGTAATTTTAAGAGCATGAACGTCCGTGCCCTAGTGATAACAAATGAAAACTCGCTCATCGTTACCCCTCGTTTGTTCCTATGTACATCACTTTTCCACAACATTCGATGCATTCGATCTGAAAAGTAAAATAAATTTATTTAAATTCATTTTGGTCGAGCATGTTGTCATACCGTCATTCGTGATTTCTCATTTCCGACGACTTGCAATCGTTCAAAGGCAGGTACGAGGTCGAAAGCTCGTACGCTCATTGTGATCACAACAGAAATTATCACAGTTCAACTATAAAATCGTGCAGTCATATCACATGAATGGGGGAGTAAACTGACGAGTGAATGACAGACATCACCATTTCGACATCAGCGGACAGGACAGTGATGGCGGTGCCCTGTGGGCATCGCCATCTACCGACAAAAAGGACAAAAATCCTTTATTTTTTTAAGTTTATTAAATCAATCACCAAAAACACTCCAACAACAAATAAAAAACTGTTTCGTCATAAAATTTAAGAGAAAAACTCGAATTTTCTTAATTTATCAAATTTTTTCTTTCTTATTTTAATTTTTAATCATGAATTAAATTTTCGTCGACAAGATTGTTACGATTTGGTGTAGATTTTGGAAGATTTTGTAAAATATTTTGAATTTTTTGAATTTTTTAAATAATTTCTGAGATTTTGAAAGATTTTTAGGAACTTTTATGATTACAGATTTGGGATTTCTACGAGATTTACTTGAATTTCGGCCTCCTCGGTTAACATTCACCTTATTTTTTTATTAAGTCAATCACCAAAAACCAAAAACACACCAACATTCCACAAAAAACATTATTTTATCACAAAAATTCTAAAAAACTCAAATTTTCTTTTGGTTTTTTATTTTAAAACATGAATTAAACACAGGAGGGGCTGACATTTGAAGAAATTCAAAGATTTTTAACGATTTTGTGAAGATTTGGTATACATTTTGGAAGATTACAAACAATTTTTGTAATTTTTTAATAATTTGTTCGATTTTGGAAGACTTAGGAACATTTATGATTACAGATTTGGGATTTCGAGGAGATTTACGTGAATTTCGGCCTCCTTGGTTATAACATTCACTTATTTTTTTATTAAATCAATCACCAACAATCCAAAAAAAATTACCGTATTTCATCATAAAAATTCTAAAAAATTCAAATTTTCTTTTGTTTTTATTTTAAAATATTAAAACATGAGTTAAACACAAAGGGGCCGACATTTGAAAAAATTCTAAGATTTTTAACGATTTTGTAAAGATTTTGTATACATTTTTGAATATTTTGTAAAAATTACAAAAAATTTTGATTTTTTTAAAATAATTTCTGAGATTTTGAAAGATTTTAGGAACTTTAATGATTAATCATTTAGGATTTCCACGAGATTTTCGTTAATTTCGGCCCCATCAATTAAATTCATAACATTCATCAACATTTACCTCGACATTTTCTCTTATTTTTTAATTAAATCAATCACCAAAAAGCAAAAACACTCTCTACACCCCAAAAAAAAAAAAAACAATTTCCTCACAAAATAAAAAAAAAAACAAACAAACTCCTCGACAAACTAAAATCCCATAAATTTCAAATTATTTCACATCTTTTTTTATTTTCAATTTCAACATTTACAAACACCAACTCTTATTTCACCTAACAAGTCATGGTGCATCAACCAATCCCAACGTCCAACCTCCGCAAACACAACCCCACCTAGTGAGAAAACCAACGAGTAGCATTATGGCTCCAATCCCAATCGTTTCGTTGGGCTGGGTCTTAGCGTAGCCACAGTCAGTCAGTACCACCGCCATTATTCTGTTTCATCCTTTATTTTGGACGCCTAGTGTTGGAGTGATTTTTGGTCGACTAGGCCTCGCTGCGATGCAAATATGTATCCAGTAGGACAACGTGAGTATCCACACCCATTTTAACACTAAAAAAAAACCCAAACGACCACTCGATCACCGTATTTTCCACTTCCTAATAAGCCACTGCAGAATGGCACTTGTCCTCTACGCGACATTTCTAAATATAAAAAACCACCCGAAATCGTTATTTAACATCCATCGCACGAACCCACGTCTCCTTAAACCGCAATACCGTTGTCAAAAGTGGAAAAACGTTAGGGAAATAAGGGAAAAACGCTGTTTTGAATTCTCCACGTTGTAGCGATGCACGTAAATAAGCCTAACCGACGCATTAAGAAAGGAAAGCGCGATCTAGGATCATTTAACGCGTTTTTTACGTGAAAAATTGAGAAATTTGTTGAAATTTTCAGTTATTTTCCAAAATTTTCTATTTTTTTGATGATTTTTTCAATTTTTTCAATATTATTTTCGTGTTTTTTACTGTTTTTCACGAGTTTTTATGGTTGATTTTCATCAAAATTCAGAGATTTAGTAGTTTTTTTTTGTTTAAATATTTTCAGTTTGTTGTGTTTGGTGTGCGATTTTAATTGTTGATCCTAGGGTTGAATGATCTAGACGAGTTTCCAATGCTGCGCCGCCTATTTGTGCCTGCAGACTTTTTTTTTTTTTACTATTCCTTTTATTTTCAGTACTGGAAAAGCCTGCTTTTCCAGCCAGTGAGACAACATGGAGTGATTATGAGGATTTGGATGATTTTTTATGAGATTTTGTATTTAATTTGGGATTTTAGATGTGATTTGATGTTGAATTATGATTTAAAATACTGAATTGTTGGGTTTTGAGATGAGAGTATCATGAGTCATTAGGAAATATCCCTTTGTAAGCACTCCCAATAGGAATTTAGCTGGAAATATGTCATCATCCTGCATCATTTGTTGTCATGTGTTGTAATGATTTTGGTTATTTTAGATGTTGGATGTGAAATTGGGGTTAGGTTGGGTTTTAATTGATTTTTTTTTAGGGTTTAGGATGGTTAAACAAATGTAATTTTTGGATTGTTTTGTTTATAGGTTGATTAAGATGATTTGTTAATTGATTTATTGTTTTTTTAAGTGATTGTTAACTGATTATTTGTGGGGTTAGTTGGTGATATATGGCATGTTGGATTGTCCACAAATGTTGGTGCTTTTGATGGTGAAAGTGATTTTTGAACATTATTGCAAATGGTTTACACATGTGCAATTGTACTGGATACAGAGTATTGTAATAAAAAAAGTCAAATTAACACTGCAAACAATTTCTGATTTACAAATGCTAAATTTGATGTAAATTTGTGGGCAAAAATATACTTTACAAAACATTTTCTTGTGAGCAAAGGTATACTTTACAAACTGTTTTTGTGATCAACGGTATAGCCGTTAAATTGAATTTACATCAAATTTACATTAGATTTACAAAATTGAATTTACTGTATATTTTTACGTTCATGTCTCAAAACTTTACAAATTTGAGAGCTCAAATTTAACAATTAATTTTACATTGAATTTTATTTTGTAAATTTGAAATTTTTTGCAGTGTAATTCATCAGATCAATTAAATATAGATAAACTTTGATTTGAGATTGGTGTCGGGATATGTTCACATCTGTTTATCATCGGTGATATTGGATTACAAAGATTTAAATTTACCGTATTTCTTCGATTAATACCTGCGACTTATATTAAAATCAAGCTGTTTTCGATGTGGTTTATAATCGAGGGCGGGTTCTATTTTGGAATTTTTGGATTATTTTCAGCATTTTAGCATTTTTAACTTAGTTTTTCAGCATTTTAGCATTTTATCTAATATTTTTACCTAGTTTTTTTCTTTTAAATTTAAAAAAATTACCTTGAAATTTATGTGCGGGTTGTAATCGAGGGCGGATTCTATTAAGTTCACGCATTTTCGATGCGGTTTATTTAGGGTGGGTATTATTTGAAGAAATACGGTCATTTTCTATCCCAAATGTTATTTAAAAAAATTTTAATGTTATTAGCTACTTCCTGGTGTTACTAAAACAAAATGTTTGTCACCGTAATCGAGGGCAAGATTACACAATTTTGGATTCCCAAGAATATGATTATGAAAAATGAGTCATAATTTATTGAGGCATAACCCACACTACTAAGTGTTTTGTTCAATCAAAAATTTATAATTTCTGAATACAGTGGAACCTGCTTACAACGACATTTTTGAGATTGGGAGAAAAGTGGTGTTGTATGTGGGTTGGCGTTATAACTGGGTGATTTTAGTATTATTTTAGATTAGATGGCTTTGCAAAAATAAAGAGTGGAATTCCAAATTACCCACAAGTCACTTTTATGACAGACACCTGTGCAGTAACTACAAAGATCAAATTTTCCCCACATTCAAATAAAGACCCATGCACAACCAGAGGATTTACGGTTAATGGGACATACAGTCAAAGCTGTGAAGTTCAGACACCTTTGGACCCAACAAACACCATGCAGACTTAACTACATGTTGATTTGGCATCGATTTAGATCGGCAGTCCAATATGAATGTGTTGTTTATAGTGGAAGAAAGTCTGAATGTGCACGATCATGCGCGGTTCAAATTCTCCGACTCGCTCGTAATATTCTACCCCTCACCAAAGGATAATATGACCGGAGTATAGTGATAGTTATTTAGTTTGTGGTCAAGTTAAAAATTCATCAAGTCTCGACTAATTACAATTGTTGGGAATCAGGAGAATACATGTAGCTTTATTTGAAGTTCATCCTTGTTTAATTCCGGTCCAGATTCTTTCATTTATTTAATTTATGTATTTATTTATTACTTCCACAAATATTCTATTGACTCAATACCTGTGCTACATGAGTGAATTTAGCTATCGCGGCAGTAACTTGTGTGCAAGTATTTGTATTTCTTTGATTAATACCCGCGGCTTATATTAAAATCAAACTGTTTTAGAGGGTGGGTTTTATTGGTTGTGACGTTTGGATTTTTTCAGCATTTTAGCATTTTTAACACTAGGGGTAATCATTTATGTCTGAATCAATGTGAATGTGTGAATGACATCATAAAAGTTGCTAGCATAAGATGTGATTGTGTGATTTTGTGATGTAATTCACACATTCACAATCACACTTTCACATTGATTCACACATAAATGATTACCCCTATAGTTTTTTAGCTTTTTAGCATTTTTAACCTAGTTTTTTTTAGCATTTTATCTAGTATTTTTACCCAGTCTTTTCTTTTAAAATTAAAAAAAAAATACCTTGAAATTTATGTGCGGTTTATAATTGAAAGCGGGCATTAATCGAAGAAATACAGTATTAGGAATATCATTGCATGCAAAAACATCACTGCAAAGAAATTTGCAAATAAATCGTGCTGGGTGCATAACCAGGAATTTTTACATGTTATTGGCCAGTTAGCGGCATGTCAAAAGACGATATAGTTAGGACTTAAAAAATAGTATGTGTGAATTACATCACAAAATCACACCTGATGGTAGAAACTTCTATGATGTCATCCACACATTCACACTTTCACATTGATTCACACATATGATTACCCCTAGTGTAACAAACATTATATAATAGGACTGCGACTTGATTAAAATTTTTGATCGATTAACTAGGATATTTTAAGCGATTTATCGACTAAAGTCCCAGCTCTATTATATGACTCCTTTTAATTGTGCTTGCGGTGTTTATGAATAAATTTTAAAAATATTGATAACTAATTGTTATTTTTGTTTTTGTTGCAGCCCCGGGACCTTCGGGTCCTTCCGGACCTCCAGGTACCACTGGAGGGCCTCCAGGTGCAGTGGGACCGATGGGGACTGGCAGTGGCATGCCTCCCGGTCTGGTCCCGCAGTCATCGCAAATCACCGAAGTCATCTCGTCGGCCGGTGCACTCGCTTCCCCTCCGCCACTTCCAGGTTTCGTATGTCCCCGGCGTCCGAACTTGGGAGTCGAGGGTCGACCAATATTGCTCAGAGCTAATCACTTCCAAATCACCATGCCTCGTGGTTACATTCATCATTACGACATAACCATACAGCCCGACAAATGTCCTCGCAAAGTAAATAGGTAAATATACAAAATCATTCTTGTCACCGACACAGACTACTGTCAATTCTCAGTACAGAAAAAAGTGATATTATTAAAAACCAGTCGGTACCTGGAAAGTATCTGTCGTTAGCTTGCGAATGGAAATAATAGAGGCTTGGCGCAATCTCGAATGACTCCATTTACGACAAATAATTTGCAAATTACTTGATGTTGCAAGCATGATATCAGAGTTTTGTTTTAGAAGTAGCTCAGAACAACGAACCATT
>JAQFZO010002248.1:0-12687 GCA_034695885.1 Geophilus flavus
TATCAAATTTGAGAATGCCATTGGATTCAGCACCCCCAACTTCCTATTTGACCCCATTATTGTTTTGTTGATAACTAGAACTTATTTTGAAATATTTGATGGAACTATACTTTTTTCCACCCTGTATTATTATTCGAGTTTCTAAAAAGTTAAAAAAAATGATTCCAAATGGAAAAATATTGTAACGCTGCTCCTGATTGGCTGACCACGTTTGGATCGTTTAGAGCTATATCAGCGTGCTGCTTAGTTCGCATAAATAAAGACAAGCTGATTATAGAAAATAACATAAATCATATTTTATTCTTTATATAAATCACTCAAATATCATACAAAATAATAAAGGATTCTAATTTGTTAACTACCTAATTAAACTAACCCTTTGCATGTTTAATTTAGGGTTAACCCTGACCGTGTTTATTAAACCTTTACCTGTCTACTCATGAGATTTTATTTGAGGTTGGTACCTTACTCACCTGATATTTTATGCATTTTACTTACAGTAATGCATGATTCTGAAGGTTTTATTGATTTGTAATAATAAGGTTTGTTTGGTAAGAATCCCCTAGTGGGATACTACAGGCCTGGTCTCATCTCTGCGTACTAGCGCCATCCAGCGACAGTACTCCAAACTAAATTAATAATAAAATAACGCTCTTACTCAGGAAAATAATACCAAATCAAAACAATATAAATTATACCACCTGACAAAACGTATGTTAAAAAAAAATTTGATGGCCACAGTCAACCTAAAGAAAGTCGAAAGTGGCATTACATTAAAATCCAAGCTATGGCCACATTGACCCCACACTGCGGATGAATGTGGCCACCACACTTTTTTTTTAAAAATATAAAAAACTACAAAAGATTTTCAAATTTTTTAAAGTGGAGGTTGTAGCCCTCAATCAGATCTACTTGTCTGTATAGTTTCATATTTTTACAATTTCAACTAAAGAAGTTATTTACAATTTTGTAAAAATTTTACGTATAGCAAAGAACGCGTAGAACTCCGTCCATTGAGAAATTCTTCTACACGCTAATAAATTTGCGTGATTCTTGAATTGTGCAATGAATATCATCAGTGTGCAGAAAGCTGACATTAAGAGCAGCTTTAGTTTTAGTTTGATTAGACGAGTGTGTCTAATGTTGGAAATGTAGTGCACCTATAAGTTCCGCTAAACTAATTTACATGATACGCAAGCGAAGAAAAGCAACTGTCGGGGTCGAAGGCCAGTTATCAAATGAAACGTCATTTTCTGCGGTATGTTTAAGGTCGTAGGTGCAACTCAAGACTCAAAACTGAAAATTAAAGACGAGTTTTAACCATTTTAATTGCAACTAGTGGTTAGGTGAGTAAATAAATGCGATGCAAATTTTTTTTAAAATTGGAATTGTTTATTTTGATTAATTTTTTTTAAAAATAGGAAATTTTGCACCGACTTTGAAGTTGATTTTTTTTTTTTTTTTTTGGTTTTTATTCTTTCTATGGTTGGATTTTTTTGGATGGGAGAAAAATGATGGCTTAAAGTAATTTGAGATTTGAGAAGAAACAAGAAAATTCACTCACCTTTTCGTGCAGTCGAGGAAACTAATATGAAAGGAAATGGAAAATTAATTTCTTAAGTAGCGGATTTTAGAAAAATAAAAATTAATTTAGAAAATTTTTTTTTGATTTTTTTATCGATGTTGGGGAGGTTGGGCGATATATCGCGATACGATGCAGAAATTTGGAGATTTTTGATTTTTTTTTAGAAAAAATAATGGAATTGAAAAATAAAAAATTAAATATCGATATTTAGCCGATATGTCGTGATATGATGTGAAAATATCAGAATTATCGATTTTTTCTTTTGTTATGAAGTGTGAAAATACATTTTTGATTTTAATCGATATATCATAATTCGATACAAAAAATTTAAGATTTTTGACTTGAAAAATCACAAAATAAATAAATATCGATATCGATATATCGCGAGTCGATATAAAAAAATCAAGGTTTTCGATTTTTTTAAAAAAGTCATGCAATAAAAAAAATAAAAATAAATATCGATATTTTAGTCGATATGTCGGTATTTATATAAAAATATCAAAATTATCGGATTTTTTTATTTTATTTGATATATCGCGAGTCGATATAAAAAAATCAAGATTTTCGATTTTTAAAAAATAATCATGCAATCAAACAAATAAAAAATGTCGATATTTTAATCAATAATTTATGATTTGTCATCCAAAATTGCAAAATTATCGATTTTTTAAAAATTAAAAACAAATAACAAAAGAAGTGGAAATTTAAATCGATATATCGTGATCTGATATAAAAAAAATGACTCCGAGTTCAAAATAATCGATTTTTTGATTAAACATCGATATTATTCATTTTAATCGATATCACAATCCGATACAAAAAAAACAACAAATTTTCAATTTTCTTTAAAAATTAAAAATAAATGACGTCATAGAAAATGGGAACAAATCACAACTCATCTTTATTAAATTTAACTTTTAAAATTCCCAGAATCTCACATGACCTTTTAAAAGAAAAACATTGAAGAACGCACACAAGACAAGACAAGACACAAACTCAAAATTCCTCCCCAAAAATAAATCACGACTTCAATTTGCCACTTCAATGTCGTGATTTACCACAAACACATCTTTCCAACAACCCAACAACCATTTAAAAACAAAACTGAAAATATTCCCTTTTGAAATTACCAATAAAAAAAAAATTCAAAATTGAAATTTTTTCTGATTAAATACTCAGGATAAAGTAGGATAAAGATGAATGACACTGAATCTGCAGGATTTTACGCGCGAGATGCAAAGAATAATACCCATCTTAGAAATTTAATCCTTCAACCATAAACCCATATCGTGATTGTTTTTATTTATCATCAAAAAAAAATAAAATTTTTTTTTATTAATATGTAAAAATCAACAAAAAAAAATTTTGACGAATGACTTTTCAATAGGTGCATTCAAAGTTCTTGTTTTTGTTGTTTAATTCCAATTTTTTCTGTTTTTTAAAAACAGTTTGACAAAACAGCCGAAAACACCCTCTATAATGCAAATAATTTCGTTTTTTGTTTGTTTTTGATCATTAGTTGTTAATTTTTCGTCAATTTTGTTGGATTTTTATTGTTTTTCGTCAATTTTGATGGATTTATATCGATTTTCGTCAATTTTTCGTCATCTTTGATCGAATTTTGTCGATTTTCGTCACATTTTCATCAATTTTTATCAATTTTCGTGAATTTTTATCGATTTTCATCAATTTTTACAGTTTCGTAATTAATAAAAAAGTCAATCCAAGACAAATATTTTTAACATTTTAATGACAAAAATTGAAAAAAATCGTTAAAAATCAATAAAAATTGACAAAAAAAATGACGAAAATCGATTAAAATGGACGAAAATTGATAAAAATTGATGAAAATGTGACGAAAATCGACAAAATATGACGAAAAATTGACGAAAATCTTTAAATTCGGAATTCGGATTAAAAATCTTTTTATTGAAATTTTGACGAATTTGGCGCACCATATTCGTCGGAATAGCAACACGACTAATCTGGTTATTCTGACAAATAAAAACTTTTGGAGACGCAATATTCGTCGAAATAGCCTCACCCTTTATGTTAATCATAAAGCAAAAATGGTTTTAAAATAGTTATTACCACTACTGTCCAATATGTGCAAAAAAAGCATTAACCGTCGAATGATGACGCAAGTTTTTAATTTTATTTTTATAAGAAAAAAACATCAAAACAAAAACTTTGAATAGACCTATCGTGATTTTCGGATTCTACGCACCTGTTTTGCCTGGTTAAGTACTTTTTGTGAATTTATAGCAACTATTTCTCCACAAAAATGTATTTAAATTTTATTTTAAATTTAATTTCTTATAAAATTAAAATTTTTTATTACATAATATGTAAAACACCAAAAAAAATTTTTTTTTATCGACTAAAAAATTTTCTTCCTAGAATCTTCGATGTTCTTCGTCTTGATTCAATATTGATGTTTGCTTTTCTCTTTCTTTTGCCGACAGGGGTCGCTTGTAGTCACGTGATTAAAAGAGAATGTAGTCAACGGTCTATAAAGTGAGTGTGTGTGGGGTGGGGGGGAGGGGCAGTGAGTGTGCCCCCCTCTTTCTCGCCTTTTCTTTATTTCGAGTGGAGAAATTGTCTTCTGTGACTGTTGAATTATTCCAGTCGAGATTTCTTCTTTTTGGGAGGGTGCGCGGTGTATGTACGTAGTGTTGGAAAAATGACGTCATCGAAAAGATAAACCCATAGGAGCAAGGGAGCAGCGGAGCAGCGGAGCGAGCGGAGCAGAAAGGTGTCTTATTCCGATACCCTTTTGAATGTGACCTTGGTTTGACGAGACAATTAATCTTCAAGATTTTGATTGAATTTTTTTTTTTGTATTTTTATTTTTGTGAAACCGGAAGTTGGATATTTTAATTAGGTTTTTGATGATTGGTTTTGAATTTTTAATGATTCGTGGATTTTTTTGGGTGGTGTGTATATGGGGAGGTCGGGGGGGGGGGGGATGAAACCGGAAGTTGGGTTTTTAAAAATTTTTGATGGTTTCTGAATTTTTTTGAATTTATTTGAATTTTTTAAAATTTTTGATGATTCAGTGGATTTTTTTAAAACCGGAAGTTGCGGTTTTTGATTAGGTTTTTTGAATTCAACGAATTTTTTTTGAATTTTTGATAATTCAATGCAAACCGGAAGTTGGGTTTTTAAATTTTTGATGGTTTTTGAATTTTTTTGAATTGTTGATGATTCAGTGAATTTTGTTTGAAATATTTTGATTTTTTGAAGTTTTTTGAATTTTTTGAAGTTTTTTGAATTTATTGGAATGGTTTTTAAATTTTCGATGATTCAGTGGATTTTTTTAAAAACCGGAAGTTGGGGTTTTTTATTAAGTTTTTAGATGTTTTTTGAATTCAACAATTTTTTTGAATTTTAAATGATCCAATGAATTTTTTTGAATTTTGAATGATTCAATGAATTTTTTTGAATTTTAAATGATTTAGTGCATTTTTTTATGAAAACCGGAAGTTGGATTTTTAATTGGATTATTTAATGATTTAATGAATTTTTTGGAATTTTTTTGATGTTTGTTGAATTTTTGGAATTTTTGATAATTTATTGAATTTTTTAAATATTTTTTAATAATACTTTATTTTATTTCTGATGGATGAAACCGGAAGTTGGTTTTAAATGAGGTTTTTTGATGTTTTTTTTGCATTTTTGATGACTCAGTGAATTTTTTTGTGTGTGGAGTTTGATTTATTGATGTGTGGGTTTTTTTTTGTGATGGATAGTGGTGATCAGGAATTCATTGAATGAGTTGGGAAATGCATTTTATGCATATTTAGGTTTGGGGAATTGAAGTTGGATGTTGGGAGCTTTTTTTCGGGTTTATTCTGTGGGAAAAATGAGCAGAAATGTTTAAATGTTTGAATTGACATCACATTGACATAGAAATAGAAATTAAAGTAATAAATTGGATTTTTGTTGGTTTTTGTTATTTGTTTGGTTTGGTTTGTTAATGTTTGTGTTTTTAATTTTTTTGAGTTGTTTGTTAAATGGTTTAAGTATGTTGTGTTTGTTTGCTTTGCAGTATGGTTTTTAAGTGGGTTTTTGTGGAAGTGTTTTGAATTTTTTATGTGGGAAGTTTGTTTAATTTATGAGTTTGAGGAATTTTAATTTTTTAAAAAAAATTTGTTTTTGGGGTTTATAACTTTTCATAATTTCCACGAATTTCCATATTTTCCATTTTTTAAATTTATCTCTTTCCAAAATTTACCATTTTATCAAATACCATTTTTTCAAATTTTTCAAATTTATTCATAATTTTCCATTTTCATATTTTCCACTTTCCATCATTTTCCATATTTTCCACTTTCCATAATTTTCAATTTTTCAAATTTACCATTTTCCCTAATTTTCAAATTTCCACAATTTCCACAATTTCCAAATATTCAAATTTATCATTTTCCAAAATTTCCAAATTTCCAAATTTACCAATTTCCAATTTTTCAAATTTATCCAAAGTTTTGTGTTTTCCATTTTATTAAATTTACTATTTTTCATAAATTTCAAATTTACCATTTTCCTTAATTTTATATTTTCCATAATTTTCAAATTTACCATTTTCCATAATTTTACATTTTCCATAATTTTCAAATTTACCATTTTTCATGATTTTACATTTTCTATAATTTTCAAATTTACCATTTTTCATAATTTTATATTTTTCAAATTTACCATTTTTCATAATTTTACATTTTCCCAATTTACCACTTTCCAAAAATTCCAAATATTTAAAATTTTCAAAATTAACCACTTTCCATCAATTCCATCAAAACTAGGGCTGGGACTTTAGTCGATTAATCAAACGATTAATCGATTAAAGTTTTAACCGATTAAAATTTCGCATAATCGATTAATCGAATTCAAACTGGTGCCCAAAAAATCGATAGAAATCAACAGAAAATGGGAAAATTGACGAAAATTTATGAAAAACTGCAATTTGCCAGCGATTTGTTAAATTACCCCCGATTTTAATCGATTTTCTTTTAAAAATTTGTTACGATTTCTTAACTGCTGCCCAATTTGACCAAAACGTTTTTGACCAAATAACTTTTTGGGATTTTTAATTGTTTAAATTAACTTTTTCTAGCCAATAAAATTGTCGGTTAAAAATCGATTAATCGGTCGATTAATCGATTACAATATCGAGATTAATCGACCAAAAATTTTAATCGAATCCCAGCCCTAGTTTTAATGAATTGTGGGCAAATATAACACCAGGGCAGTGCCAATAATTCATTAATTCAATGCCACAACGCATGTTCAGCTGCTTAACTAAAGTCTCAAACACTTTCAAAATCACCCATTCTGAATGAAACCACACAAATCAATAAAACAAAAGACCCTAGTAAAAAAATCAGTCAGATACTGTAGAATGTGCAAAGAAGGTAACTGACTTACACCAAAAGTTTGGAAACTGCATTTTGCTGAAGCAAAAGTATGAAAACTTTTCATTACAATGAAATTTATACACACGTGTGTATAAATTTCATTGTAGTAATGAAAAGTACATATACCATTTATTGTTTAGATGTTTTCTGGCTTTAGCAAAACCTTTATTCTCTTAATTTTCAGCCATTTGGTAGTTGTTTTGGCTCTTTTGTTGGTACACAGTAGAGTTAAAACACTAGCTGTGTTTTAGATGTGTTTTGTGTTTTAGATGTCACTAGCTGCATTCAAAAACTAAAACAAATTTGTGTTTTAATTGTGTTTTGTATTTTAGACGTCACTTACTCTCATTAAACTGGGAATTACGTATGAGAACGAGTGACGCCTAAAACACAAAACACAAATTTGTTTTAGTTTTTGAATGCAATCATTAAGCTGAGAATTATTGACTAAATGGATTGACGCCTAAAACACAAAACACAAATTTGATTTAGTTTTTGAATGGGACTCCATTTTTCGATACACTATTTTCCCTGTATTTTACACTAAAAAAAACTGAAATGTACACTACTTAAAATAACACTATTTTAATTTTTTTTTACACTACCCGTACTATAACTAAACTTGACACTAACTGTATGCGTGCACTAATTTAACTGAGTGGTACACTATTTATTTTTACACTATTTACAGTGTAAATACACTATTTTTATTAAATGATACACAAAATTAATACAGGAAGCAATGAACAGATATGCCATTTGAAGTTACAATTTTTGGGTGAAAAATTAACATTTTTAAGAGTAGAAGGGTAGGGATTCTTCCAAAGACTAATTAATTTCCTTTGCAAGGGGCCCCAGAAAATCTAATTGTTTGGCACTTTTGGATGATTTTAATTTTAAATAATGATTGCGTTAAAATCTATATAAATAAAAAGTAAAGTATGTCTGTCTGTCTGTCCTCCGTGTATCCACAACCACTCGAATAAATAAACAGAATTAAAATGACACTTAAAATAAGACGATGAAATCGCAGCAGCGCGCGACGGGTTAGCTAGTAAAATATAAATTTCATCCGTCATCATCTATGTCATCATCTATGCGCATTCGGATACTTGGTTTATTTCTCTTCCATTTGTAAGCTTCTGTGAATTGCTTCAAGTTTAAAGACGGTCGTAGGGCGAAATCAGTTTAGTGAATAATTAGTGTATTATTCAGTTACATTAGGGCACTCAATAGTAGTGTACATTTAAGTTAATTCACTGTATTCAAACAGTCAGTGTAATGTGTAGCAAGTTTAGTGTACGTATAAGTGTAAACAGTGTGAAATCAAGGTAGTGTAAAAAGCAGTGAAAATAGTGTACATTTAAGTTTTTTTTTGTGTAAAATCAAGGTAAAATAGTGCTTCAATAATTTATCCCCAAAAAGAAGCGATAGGAAAGAAAAGATATCAGTAGGCCCTTTTTGTGGAATTAGGGTTTAGGTTTACAAGTGTTATTAGAAAATAAGCCTTTTCTATGTATCTCGAGCTGAGTAGAACGTTTTTTGAATTGTAAAACACGTGCAAGTATTCCAAGAAAGTGTAACAAAACTGTATATGCGCGTCTCACGCACCGAGGTATGCTGGTGAAGCACAACTGGAATTGTTCTCACTCGCATGTAATCATTTGTGATGATCGCGTTAAATAAAGACTGTTATGTTCAATGAAGTTGTTGAGTGGTCGCATTTTTCTACGACTGGATAAAACCTCACTTTTTGCTTCAGCACCAAGATGCCATTAGATGCCTACTAATAGGGAGAACCACGTAGAGGTTGGGCTTGGAAATTTCTCCTCCCAAAAACAAAACAGTGGTACAGTGCTTGGTGCCGAATGCTGGTTAGGGGAAGTATCTTATTAGTATAGGACTTGTAAGTTTCTTCCCCGCCCAAAACCCATAGGAACAGATATAGCGAGGACGATGAGAGCCTAGTGATCAGAAAACAATGCAGAATAGACCCAAATGAAAATAGTGTTCTTATCATTTAATTAAGAACACAAGTAAAGCCAAACCCTTCAAAATTTCAGCAACACAGATGGCAAATGGACATACAGTATATTAAGTAGATGATATTTTAAATTAGCAATTATTAAGGCCATACTGTACCTGTCAACAACAACAAAACTTGCAAAATTCTTCCAGAAGAAATCTATAAAATACTCTCAGGAATAAACTAGGCTTACAAGTCTTGAATGTCTCCATATGTGCTTGGCATATTTCATTCATACAATATTCAAATAGAAAAAATCATTTGATCATGCAAAAAGATCAAATGTAAAGGGTTTCACAGTTATGTGTGAAAATTCGTTTGGTCGAATACTTTTGAGCGCTATACTGTAAGTTCATGGGTAGAACAAGAGAAGAATTTAAAACATGTTTTAACATTTTTTTAGATTATTGCCTATTAAATAAAATTTCTTTGGCAACCTAATGAGTCAGTGTCAATATTTGTAGCAGCCCTCAGAGCAATAGCAAGAATGTCTTATATCCAAGCAATCATGTGGCCGAACATGCTAACCTGCCAACCGATCTGAATGTGATATAAATTGTCTAAAATTAACAACGCCCACAAACTGAAATAATCAATTAATAATTTTACTCCAGGTCAAGAGACAAATTAAATTTTGTAGGTAGTAATCACCTTTAAAAATATTACGTAATACATGTTTAAATAAACATGAAAAACTGCCATTCCTTTCGTGACAATGAGAAAACCAATAAAACCACTCTCAAATTCCAAGTAAACTACAAAAAAATTCACCATCTGTGGAGGGGGAGGAGGAAGTGCAGAAAATTCTTGGCTGCCATCGCCAGGATAAATTATCAATGGGATCCCCAAGTCCCAGGACCATATCCCAGGCTTTAATCATGAGGAAGATGAAACCCAAGACAAGAGGTAGAGCTTGGAATCCAAATTGTTCTTTAAATTAATTGTTTGCATGTAAGCAAAGCTCGCACGAATGAGTGTATAAATGGTAATGTTACCAACGTTTTCTAAATTTAAAAAGAATAAAATTTACCAGTTTTAGCATGAACTTCAGCACAAAACATATATTTTCTTTCTGGTTTACATCAACATGAAGTATTACCAAATACACTTTCCACTCCCCCAAGTTTGGGTAAAGGGTCAGCCCCTGTGACGAGGTCATCTCTCATTGGAGGGATGAGTGAAGCATCGCCCGAAAGCACAAACGGAGTCAAGACCCCATTTTCCTCTCCCCTCGGACGACACTACGAATATGACTACACAACAAGAAACACCTCAAGACCCCCAATGATCAAGCCAAGAACGATGCAGCGGAGCAAGACCCACATTTAGTAAGGAGTGACCGGAGGTAGAGGACCCGGGTAAAACCATACGTAGTCTCAGCAAGGATATATGAATTTCCATATATATTTGCTACCAAGAAACTCCACATAAGTCTGTGTACAGCAGTGGTAACACGCGACCAAGAACCAAGGCCCCTTAGGTGAACGACGACTGGTAACTCGATTTAGAAGAACCTCAATTATACTGCCATCGTCTCCGTGCCCTTTACGGAGACCCTAACTGTATAAGTTATACTCATTAATAAATCGGGTTTCACTCCGGCATACTTAGGTATCAACGGAGACCCAGGAATTAAGTTTGCGTTTATTCTTTCAACCTAAATCTCAACGTAAAGCGTGTCAAATTAAAGATGCGGTTTGGTTAATATTGATTAGATTTTTATCGTTGCCTATTGTTTGCTGTTACATCAGTTCTGAGAAAGGATCTCAAAGTATGTTTATGTTCCTTTATGAATCTTTCTTTACTAAAACTTTCATGATTGTAGAGTAGGTATAGGTTTGAATAAACATTAGATGAAAAAAGTAAAAGGGGTTATACTTGAATGTTGAGCAAAGATTCACACCACAGATACAGATGAATAGACTGCAGATATTTAATTATCGTCATATTACTATTCAGTGGTAAGTCTTGAAATTTCTAGTTTTTAATCAGAATGGGCTAAAACTGCACTTTGGATTGGGATAAGAACCAAGCTACTAGCATCTAATACGTGCCCTAAAATCTTTTAGTGTCTGGTTAACCGGAAGTACCTTTTTTTGCCAGCTCGAAATTCTATTTAATACGAACTGCAGAGAAGTTAATATTATAGAAAAATGAAAATATCAGTTCTCCCAACATTAAGACACCAAAGAATATGTGATTTTATTATGTCTACACCTTTCTTAAGAAAATATGCCTCAATTTCTTTATTAATTAAAAGTATTTTGTAAATTTTTATCTTAAAATCTTTGTAAAGACAAGTTGATACAGTAGGGAGAAAGTTTTAATAAAACGTATTTGAAAACTGAATTTACAGGAAAATTGCTAACACACTCACAAGTTAGATTGATAAAACACTTGTTTCACTCGGATCATGCGTAAAATCACAGACACTTGTTTTCACGCTACAGCTGAAAATTTTTATTTTACTCATTTAGTATGCCATGGGCTTTGCTGAGAATTTCTCTTTCGCTCAAGATGCTATGATTCGTGACACTGTAGAAATCCAATACACTCGATTTTGATGTTGAAGAACTCATCTTTTACTCTACAGTCTATTCAATCATCCATCACTAGAAGGTCACTAAAATGTCACAATATAAATATATACAGTACGGTACATAATAAACTCTTCATCATTTCTATTAAATATTTACCTCTGAATCATCTGAAGAAACATTTAAGTGGTTGTTTAAACCTTTCGATGGCATCTTTGTTATATCTTTCACGCTCTTATATAATCGTTTCCCGCGCGCAACTGGTTTCACTGCAAGAATGCAAAACTTTAATACACTCATTCCTTTTTATAAAAATTAAAAACATTACCGTTTTGCCATAAACTGGCACCAAAATTCCAAATTATGTACTAAATGGATACAAGACGCTCGACATTTGTGAAAAAATGAATGCTCGATGAGAAGCATCGTCATTACGGGTACGGTAAGTTTGATCTCGTAAACTGTTAAAAAAAACAACTAAAGTCGATTCTTTTTTCATAATAAAAGAACGAATGACGCTGGAAAATGGCTGACAGTGAACTCGATTACGTGCCTCTCACTCGTCATTTACGACAATGCTTAGAAAATTTAAAATCGTGCCCGACTTTGTAGAGACTCTCAGTTGATGCGTACGCTATTTTACATTTGAAATTAATCTATCGTGAATTACGAAAAGATGGCGACGTCTACACCAATTTACTAGATAGCGAACGTGAATTAATAAAAAACAGGATCAAATTGCCGGATGTCATGAAACGATCTGTTCCCCGAGATTTGCTCCCAGACTTGGAGTATGCAATCTCGGCGAAAATTGCGCAAATATTCGAATATGATGACATCCGCTATTGGTTAAACAGCTATCAAAAGGTCGAATTAATCTGGACGCCGCACGGAAGGCTGAACATACCGGCCACTATACACTCCCTGATATTAAAGGCAGAAGACTGCGATGACGATGACGACAAACACAAATTAGACTCTCTATATGTGGCTATTGTCAGGGGTAAAAACACCCCCATTGTATATTTTGGTTAATTCTGAATCTGATCACTGCAAAAAATATTGGATTTCCAAAGTAAATTTGATGTGAAATTTGAGTGTGAAAGGTGGCATTTCACACCTTTG
>JAQFZO010002249.1:0-12686 GCA_034695885.1 Geophilus flavus
TCTGTTTATGTCTATTGCAGGAAGAATCGTTCGACGATGACCGAGAATACGAATACGACGCTTTTCTATCGTATAGCAGCGAAGATTCCGAAATAATCGTCAGTACTCTGCTACCCGGATTGGAGAAAGACGACTTTAAAGTGTGTGTCCACGAAAGGGACTGGCTGGGTGGTCAGTTCATATCGGAACAGATCGTGAATTCGGTTCAAACGAGTCGTCGGACGATCATCGTGTTGTCCCAGGCGTTTCTCAAGAGTCCTTGGGCGACGATGGAGTTTAAAGTGGCTTTGCAACAAGCGTTGGAGGATCGAGTTAATAGGATCATCATCGTCGTGCCCGATAAGCTTCCCAACAAGGATCAGATGGATTCAGATTTGCGATCTTTCGTCACCATGAACACGTATTTGCTTCTCAGTGATTCGAGGTTTTGGGATAAGATGAGGTATGCCATGCCTCGGAAATCCAAAGGAAAAGCAGCACCGTTGAGAAAGATGCCGAATGATTTCGTGGAAATGATGAAAGGTAGTTCATCCACAAGGACTATTACGACTGTGGTTGAAGAAACTGACATTGCATAATCAAATTTTAAAATATATAGTTTATTCAAGCGTTTTATGCTGGTGTGTCATTACATACTAATTTGTTTTATCTTGTGTACTGTAAATATTTACCTGTTGTATTGTGACCTGATTTTATCTTTTTTTTATATATATATAATAAAATTTTAATGTTTTTTATTATTATACTATAATCAACAGAGGAATTTGGCTAAGCAAATGTAAATTAACAGTTAATACTAAAGCTGACAAGAAAAAATCATAAAAGATGTACACTTATATGAGTGTAAATGAACGTAATCACTTTTCTTGTTATAATAAAAAGCAGCAAGAGTTCAGAAGCGATATATTACGTACAGTATTTATTTATTAAATGCAGTAAATCGAGTGGACAAAGATATTTCAGCACTGCACCTTCAACCGCCATTAGTTTGTACATAAAATTGAGCAGCTTAATATTATAAATATAGATTGGATGCAAAATTACAAAGATCATCTTATCTAATAACAATTCGTCTTTAGTCACTTTCAATGAACCAAATTGTACTCAATAATTTATTTTTCTAGAGCGGACTAAAATGGCATTTCGTATTCGTTACGCTATTTTTGCCTTCAAATTAACATTCTTGAGCCAATAATCCCGGAAGTGCCATCGTAGCCCGCTCTATGAAGATTTTAATGACATTGTATAACGTATACATTACATTACAGCTATTTTTCCACTGCAATTGGCTTAAGAGGAACTTCATAGCCGTCGTTATCTTGTCCCTTAGGAGAAGTACCAGGAGTCCCGGCAGATTTTAATTGTAATCCAGCTGAAGATACGTAATGAGGATCAGATTTAAAATTATCCATCTCTTTATCCTTAATCAGTTTGGCCTCTTCCAATTGCAACCGTTTAGTAGACCATGATCTTGTTGGCGAATATCTGAAAAGAATCAGTCAGTATGGGCCAAAATAAAAAAATAAAAACTTCTAAATAAATTTTACCGTTTGCAAAGCAAAGCCAAAAGAATGATGACCAAAACAAGAACGGCGAACGCAATTATGAGCCCAGTGTACAAGTTGTAAGCGGTCATCCACTCGCTGGAATGTGACGTATGTTCGCTCGTATGAGACTCAGAAATTGCCACTAATTTACCCAATTGAGTTTCGGTAATGCAAGTGTTGTTGCACGGGACAAACTCTGTCGAATTACCCTTGCAAGTCTCGTCGGGTAAACGAGGATCGTAAAAACAAATTCGTTCCCTCTTTTGAATTCCTTGTCCACAAGTGCTGCTGCAGTTTGACGTGACGATCCATTCGCCCCAAGTAGGTGGTGGTCGTGTCGGATAAGTCAGTGGCAACGAGGGCGTCGAATGAGTGGGATCAATGTAAGGAACTGGTGGAAAATGCCGAAGAGTCGTTGGCATTTCCAGTTCTCTTTTCGTCACTGAGGCTCTTCTTGTCGAAGTTATTCGTCTCCAAAGCGTCGTCGTGGCTTCTGTTGTCGTCGTTGTAGTCGTTTCAGTAGTAGTTGTTGCTGCAATAGTGTTAAAAGTTTTAAATTCATCAAGAAAAGAGTGTAGGCCTATAATAATTTACTTACGAAGTTCACAAGGTCGTAGGAAGCAATTTTTCCTCCCAAACCGTCCATTTACACTGCCCGGGCAATCTCTACCGCCATTAGCAGGTGCTGGGTTGTCGCATTTTCTATTGCGCAACTGTATACCGGTACCACATGATACAGAGCAACCAGGTGGGGACCATTCACTCCACGAACCCCAGTTACCATTAACTGTCGATTAAAAGCACTTTTGTGTCAATTTACGTTACATTAAATGAGAAAATGAAACTTACCAGGTACAGCCGTACACTTTTTACATTCAAAATAACCCGTATGCCAATTTGCTGGTCCACCAGAAGAATATGCTTTACCCCTTCTACAACATTCTTCGATTGAATTTACTGACTGAGCTACGATGTCATCACGTTCGCATTGATTTTCCTCGACTTCGTCTTTGAAACAAATGATTGACAATCCTGAAACACCAGAAGATCAAATATTTTGACATATGTTACTGTGTGATGAGTCCTGTCGAGCTAAATGTCAGGTTTTACGAGTAATACCTTGAGTTAAAGATGAAATAAATGTAAAAAGTAGGAAAACTAGCTTTGGTTTCATATTTCTGTTTGCTTATTCCAGGTTGTGCTGACTCCTATCTCAGCATCACTCATTAATTTGAGGCAATCAGCGGACGCTTTAAGCAACTAACAGGAAATAAACCTCGGTGTTGTAGCATTTCCTGCGGAGAAATGTTTTTTTACCGTGTTATCAGAGAAGGAAATTTTAGGAAAAAAATTAAGGAACTGAGATTTATAAATTACAAATCTTTATTAATTCCATAGAATTGTTGATGATTGTGGAAATAAAAGTTTCATTTCTATGATAAAATCCTATACTAATAAGATTACGTTCTCGAAAGGTGGTTATGTCACTTTATAATCAGTGTTGTGCGTCATCCATGAAAAAATGTCTCTCTGACATATGAAGTAACTTATGACATATTTTGAATTGAATTTTTAATACAGTTGACTTTGATCACTTTTGATTTCAGAGTGATAGATTATTTTGTTTCGTATGTTTTATTTTATTGTGATACAGTAAGAAAAGGCGTGGCTTTTCCTTGAAAAATAAACGATTGACAGATTATTATTTTTTTTACTAATAAATCAGATTAGATTACAAAACAGGGTAAAACCAGAAATAAATAAATAAACAAATTACGGTGATTAAATTATATAAAAAATTTTTACTTTTTTTTCAGCATTTACAAGTATACCGGTATACAGTACATCCAAATCTTATTTACAGCAATAGCAATCTTGGTTTACTATTTGGTTTTGGTTTATAAACAAGAGATAATTGTTTGTTATCCCATTGGCCCAAATTTACAAGTTTTGTTGCACTATTTAGTAACAAAACAAAAAGTAAGCAATATATTTTAATTTCTTTATAAGTAAAATATATAAAGATTGAAATTAACAAGATATAATTTAACCTAACAAAGTTTCAGCATAGAACTTTTTAACACATTTCCTCAAATTGAAATGATTGATAAATCATTAAAATTTATAAAATTTTCTAAAATATTGTACTTTTCATGTAAAAATTCAGGCCTGTTTTAAACTTTCCCATAATTGTCTCTATTTGTACCATTGGCCATTTTAAGATTCTCATTACAGCATTAAAAAACTGATAATAAAAGACAGTTTCAAATTTGGCGGCTTAAAGCAACCAATGAAATAGATCCAGGAAAAAGATTCGATAACCTAAAAAATTGGCAAAATCGATTAATCGCTCCCAGGTACAGCTGTTGTCCATAGGAAGATAACGGGAAGATAATTCATTCCGTTCTCGGATCTTCTTCGGCATCTCCAACGTAAAAAATGTCGAGTACAGGCACTGAAATGTCTGTTAACGAATGTTCATCAGAAGAGGATTTCTACACTAGTGGAAAGCCCGACGACTACGAAACATATCGCGCAGAAATGCGGAATTTTGTTGACCAGCACGATAAAAATGGTCGTAAAGTTGTGCTCGTTACCGTGAGTTGTACAATACATTCATTTATAAGAGATACCTTTATCATTCTCATCTATACACGTTAGTAGTCTGGCGGAACGACAGTACCCCTAGAAAAACACACGGTTCGTTTTGTCGATAATTTCAGCGCTGGAACTCGCGGATCTGCATCAGCAGAGTAAAAATATTTTAAAACAAAATTCAATTCAATACCAATTGATTAATTACGTAATTTTATTTGCAGAGTTTTTTTAGATCGCGATTACGCAGTTATCTTCCTTTTTCGTTTGAAATCACTGGAGCCTTTCAAGAGACATTTCGCAATCGGAAATTTTTTAGACTATTTAAACGCAAAAACTGATGAACGCGGAAAAAGAACCGTCGAAAGTAAATTTTTTCCCAGCTTTTTGATAAATCTTTAATTAAAATTCCTGCTTTAGTTTCAGATGTAGCCATCGATCGTATATTTCCAGTAATACAGAAATTTCAGCGTGTCAAATCCGAGAATTTAATGTTGGCAGTTCCTTTTGTAACATTAAATGACTATTTATGGCATCTAAAATCTGCATCCGAAGCTTTACAAGTCATACGAGGAAGAGCAATGTACTATCTAGCCGCAGCTGTGTCCGATTTTTATATTCCCCTGACTGAAATGGTAAACACAATAATAATAAATTAAAATATTCATTTCCTTGATATTAAAACAATTTTTTCTTGTAGTCTACTCATAAGATTGAATCAAAAGCGCCGCTTCAGATCAACCTGAAGTTAGTGCCCAAAATGCTTCGTCCGTTAGTGAAAAAATGGGCTCAGGATGCATTCATCACATCATTTAAATTAGAAACGAATCCGGAGATTCTCATCAGTAAAGCTAGAGACGCATTAAGAAAATATGGCCATAAAGTAATTTTTAAAACCACCTCCGGCCAGAAAAAACTTCGATTCCATCTTTTTTTGGTCCGGGGGAAAAATTTCCCTCGATTTCAGTGGGCAATATTGAATAGTTTATTTCAGTAATCGAAAAATTAAAAATTTCTGAAATCTTCTATCTCTATCTAGCACAGTAGTGTCTCGGTTATCCGGTATACCCGTTCCCAATTTCAAATTACTAGAAAATAATGAAAAATAAATCATAATCACGCTTTGTATGAGACGAATTACAAGCTCAAACCCTAGAAATAGTTAATATTGATTGCGAAAAGTGATTATTTATTGAGTTATCTGTGCACATATTTTGTCCACCAGTTACTTTGATTGTGATTTAATTTTCATTTTTTTCTTGCGTTTCTTTCATCCTAATTCCCCATTTCGTATTATCCGACCACCCATCAGTCCAATTTATTTATTTTACGTCTGATAAGCGAGACACTACCGTAATAATTAATTAATTAGAAGACTTTAAAAATTGCCAGAAAATTGAAGTCTTTATAAAACGGAAATAGTGATAAATAAATTAAAATGTATTTACATTTTTATTACAGATGGTGATAGCGAACATTCTGGAAACCCGGAAGCAAGAAGTGTGGATGATATCAGAAACGACGTGTGAAAAATTAGAATTTGATCCGAAAACCATGACAGAAATCGAGGAAAAAATTGTCGATTATTTAATAGAATGTCACACTCAGTTCATCGACGCTAATAAATGTTAAGTAATCATTTTATAACACGATTTACATCAAACTGTTAGTGAAACTCATTCAAACATCAAGCACTAGTCGTTAAAAGAAATGTTTAGTTTTTAGTAAAGTAATAATGTAGAAATCAAATCACAATAAAAATTTTTTTTTTTTTTTTTAGTACCAATGAGGTTTTATTATTACAAGTATATTTAATTACATATTAAATGTGAGTCAAAGATTTGGCAAAGAATAAAACATTGGTATTATTTTCATTATGTATTCACAAATTGAGATGTTTGTTTTTTGTTTTTTCATTTTTTACTTATAACAGAAGTGATAAACAAGTGTCTTATAACAGTGCACCCTAATTAAGATTTTATATAAAGTAAATGACATAAAAAATTCTAGCCTTGTTATTTTTCCAGCACATCAGGCAACTTAGAAATCACATGATCCATCAAAATATATTATATATTTTTAACTACTCGTCACATTTACTGCATTTGAAATATTGCATTGGATCACGTGATTCCAATCTAAAAGGTTTTTTTTTATTTTTATTTATTTTTTTCCCCATTTTTTTTTGTATTTTTTGTATTTTTATTTTTTTTTAATACGCAAAGCACAAAATTAATTTGTCGCTTCAATATAGCATTAACACCAAACCCTAAATAACAAAAATGACAGCTGATCAGGCGATTTTGATTTGGAATATTACCCACAATTAAAATTTTATGTTTCGGAAGAAAAATTAGCAAAATGAATGTTTCAACATATGAAATTCAACAAATTGAAATACATTTCTATTGCTGTTTAAACCAAACAAACACGATACCCAAAATAACTCATTTAATCACCATTTTCTTGCTTTCTTTAAATAAAGGTAAAGGGAAAAGGAAATCATTCTTTCATTAATTAAAAAAATAATTAAAAGAAACAGAAATTTGAAGTAAAAAGTATGAAATTTAATGAATAGCTAACTTAAGTCGAAGGTAAATCCACGTATAAATTAAAACAAAAAAAAAAAATAGCTGTCGCTTCATTTTTTTTGGAAAAAACTAAATGATTTTTTTTATTTTTTTTTTTTATTTTTTAATATATATATTTATATAAATTCTTTTAATGAATTGAATTTTCTTTTAACTCCTAAACCTGTGCTGGTCAACAGGTGCAAATAAAACAGAATTTTTTTTTCTTCAAAAATAAAATTGAAAATTCCAGAATCAAAAAAACAAAATGAAAAAAACAAAATTCCCCGTGAAAAATTAAAGAAACAAAAAAAAAAAAAAAAGATTCTAATCTGATATTACCTAGAATCAAATTTAAGAAACATCTAGATCAATCAGATTCACTTTCTCTATCTACGCCATCGTCATTCAACAAGGAAAACTTGTTGCTTGAAGCATAGACCTAAAAAAAAATAAACAAAATAAACAAAAAGTTCCAAAATAAAAATAATAATAAAAAAAGTTCAAAAATCAATCCATATTGCAATTTTTTTTTTTCTAACAAAAAAAAATTACTTACTCCACTTTACGCTTCCAAAGTTGGCAAAAAAATAACAAAAAAAGGGCAAGGAATAGCAAAAATGAGTAAGAAATTGAGAAAATGGGAAAACAAGCAGACCAAACAAACGATAAGCGACTCAGCCGTTCTCAAGCATTCGTTAATAAATGTTTAAATCAACATTCATTCCATCCCGATACTCACCGGCGCTTTCGATTCCTCATATTTGGGCATTTCTACCGCTTTCTTTTCTCCTTGATCGTGCGAGCTGCGATTATTGTAAGACGAAGAATTTTCTCGACGATTACTATTTTTTTCTCCATGGTTTCCCCGCCCTTGATTAGAGCCACTACCCATTCTTCCACTTCCTCCCCTTTCTGACGCATTGTTGTTTCGACGCCGTGTCGCACTGTCGTCTCTCCGATTCTCTTCAGGCCTCCGACCTCGACTATCATCTCTCTGTTTTCCCTCTAAAAAGATAAAACAACAAAAATCAAAATTAAAATCGATAAATTCGAGTTTCACTTTTAAAAATCCCTGCAGTCGGTTATTGGCTTATTGTGATCACGTGTCGTATTAAGCTCTCATTTTTACCTTTGCCCTTCTGAAAGTGACGCGTTTTGCATCATATTTTGAAAAGAAAAGTGAAAATAGGAGTGAAATATTAATTTTTCAATTGTCTTTTCAAAATATAACACAAAACTTGTCTCTTACGAAGGTCAAAGGTAAAAACGATAAAGCACAGTACGACACGTGATCACAGTAAGCCAATAACAAATTGTTTTCAACTAATTTCTACCATGTCGACGTCCGGTCGGGGGTCTGTTATCATAAGCTGGTCTTCGACTACTGTCTTTCTCTCCGCTGCTCGTGTTACTGCTGATGCTACTGCTGCGTTTAGCTCGGGGAACCGTGTTACAGTATCTGTTTTCCTTTTCGCCTTCGTGAACGTTTTTTCTCTGCCAAGCGTTTTCTTTAGGGGGTGGAGCGGGAACGGCTTTGCTATCTTCTTTCCTAGGAGACGGGGGTTTACCTATAGGTGTTGATTTTTCACTTTTATCGTCCTCATGCTCGGACAGTGAATTTCCTGATCGCTCACTTTCTGCTCGTTGCCCTTAAAAGAAAAGGAAAATAAATAAAAAAATCAAACTTTTTAAATTTTTTTAAAAATTAAAAATATACCGATATTATGGCTTGAAGTAGACGACCTAGGACTATTTCGAACGAACGATGCGCCCGCACTGTTCGATTTTTTAATAACGACTCGTTCCCCCGGACTTTCTTCAAAGTCCGCTTCTCGCTCTCGCCTATAGCCTTCGGATTCATACGAATCTTCAGATTTATCATCTTTACGATCCCACTTTTCAGAATCGTAATTTCTTCGTTCGGTTTCGGCCTCTCGGGCAGACGAAAATTTCAATTCTCGTTCTTGTTGCAGTCTCTGTTCTATCTCTCGTTCGCGCGCAGATGTATCGACCGGTCGTGCCCCTCCGAATATCGATGGATTGGATTGCGGGGCCTCTTTCGGTGCATCGACGGGCACCGACCGTGGCTTTATGATCAATTTGGGTCTCTCGCGTGTTGAATCGGGCCTCTCAGGTTCCCTTTCGAAATTGCTTCCGCGATCGGGATTGTCTCTACGACGAAAATCATCTCCCCCCCGCCTTTCGTTGTGAGTCCAATCATGTGACGACGGACCTCTTCGGTCGAAACCTAGAAACAAAATCGATTAATTAATAACTATAATAAGAAATCACTGAATTATTTTTATTTAAAAATTATTACTGCGTTCAAATCCACCACCACCACCACGATCACGATCTCTACTAAATCCACTGTCCCGTTCTCTATATCCTCCACGATCACGATCTCGATCTCCGGCATTGGAATATCCACGTTCGGTGCTAAGGCCTCGGTTGTCGCGATCACTGCGGTTGTCGCGATTGCGATCATAGTTACGACTTGTGTAAGAGCCTCCACGATCGCCACGATCACCTGAATGCCAATCACGATCTGAGCGGTCTGAAAAACCACGATCTGAGCGATCTGATCGTTCGAAACGATCTGGTCCTAATAAAAATAAAATTCAAATAAATATTTAAAAAAAATTAATTTCAAATCAATTTATTTACCATTTCTACTATATCGGTCATCTTTTGGTGGTAAATCGTCTCTAGCTCTCCAATCTCCTGTCGTACGGTCACTCTTATCATCTCTCCTATCCCTTTCACGATCGTTCTCTGTAGAAATAAATTCAAAAAATTAGAAAAAAATAAAAATATTAATCAAAGTCAACTTTACCTTGACTATCAGCTACATGAATTCTAACTTTTCGTCCTCTAAGTGGCTAAAAAGTAAAAAACAATTATAAATATTGATTTTTTCTTTAAAAAAAAAATATGCAAATTTACCATATCGTTCATTTTTAATCCTTCTATCAATGATTCCCTATCCTCAAAATCAGCATAACCGAACCCTTTGTGTCTCGACGAATCCTGAGCCTCACGCGGAAGACGAATCGACTTAACCCTCAAATGTTGGAAAAATTGGGCTATGTCCTCTTGATCAATTTCATACGACAAATTCGCCACGAAAGCCGTAAAAGGAGGTTTGCTTGGAATCGAACTGAGATCGTTGCACGGATCTCTCGCTGCCCGAGGCATTGTGGGCAAGATATATTTGTCCGACGAGAAGGCACCATCGACATATTTATCGCTATATTTATCGACAGAAACAGCTAAAAAATGAAATAATTCGTTAAAATCAACCTCAAAAAATCAAAAATTTTCAATATTTACGATCCAATTGCTCGTTTTCCATTTCATCGGCCCAATTCATCCCTTTTTTCGTAGTAGTAGCCACCGCATATCCAGCTTGAGGTGAATCGCATTCATCAGCCAAAAAAGTATGCAAGTCAACAGTTTTTCCTTTGACACGTTTTCCTTTTTTACCTATTTAAAAAATAAAAATTGAAAATAAATAAATAAAATTATTTTTTTAAAAAAAAATTTCGTAAAATCAAAACGTTTCATTTCCCTGTGTTTTTCTCCTAAGCTAATAAAAAAAATCTGGGCAAATATTTGCCGTTTTATGTGTAATTTATTCAACCATCATTTTTATCTATTCCAAGGTAAGTGCATACGCAGGCATGTTTGCATCTTCACATATGCTGAGTATTTGATTTTAAATCTTAACGTTTGATTGACATTTTACATTGTTTAAATTCCATACTGGATCAAATCATTTGTCATTTTTAGGCCTACATCCGCGTAATCACGTTGGTAAAGCCTGGAGACCCCACGAGGCATCAGGCCGCCACTGCTACGCTATTTGCAAAGTTTGATTTGTAGTGAAAATGTAAGTTTAAATTGGTAAATATCATTTTTGGTTAATTTTGGGGAATAGAGAAAGTTGAAAATGATAATAGGTTGGTATTTCTAGCGCGAAATGTTAGGAGTGATGCATTTTAAATTTTCGCAATATCAAAGATTCCACTTACCAGACGACGCCATTTTGGCGGAATGAAGGTGATCTGCCGGCAGTAAAATTCACGTTTGCTCAAAACTGCTGGGAATCCTCGCGCT
Organism: Geophilus flavus; assembly: GCA_034695885.1. NCBI lineage: Eukaryota > Metazoa > Arthropoda > Chilopoda > Geophilomorpha > Geophilidae > Geophilus > Geophilus flavus. The sequence goes on from JAQFZO010002249.1 coordinate 10,835, forward strand.
TTTATGAAGAGCCCTCTAGCGGGAAAGTATTGAATTGTTGTCATGGTTACAAAGTAATTACAAACATTAGGGCATTGAATAAGAATACGGTTGTGATTCTAATTTCCTTTTAATTAAAATGGTAAGAAGGGTAAAGAAAATAAATATTTAGTTTTTACATTTTATTTTATTTTTATTCTTATATTTGTTGAAGGCGGCGGATTTGGGGGTTAATGATCATCACCAACAGGCCATTGTCAATTACATTCGATTTGCTAGGTTTCAAAGAGTTCAATGTCTACGAACCATAGCTTCGCTTTTCCGAGATGTAATAAATGCCAGGTATTTTAATTAAATTTAAAATAAAAAAATTTTTTTTATTGTAAATTATTATTTCTTTTTTTGTTAGACTTGTTGAAGATACATTCACTAAAGAAGAAGTGGAAGAATTACTAAGCGATGTTCAAGGAATGATACACGGTGAAATCGAGTCGGAATTGATCAACGCGTGCCACACAAATGCAATTTTACTTCGACAACTGTTCCAACAAGCCGAGCAATGGCATTTGAAACTCACAGCCGATACGGCGCAATTGGAAAACAGGTTAAATAAAATCAAATTTCTCAATATTTTCAAAACTAATGACAATTTTCATAATTTTATTTAATAGCGAGCTTTTAAAGCAAATCAAATCCTTCGAAGAGGAGGAACTGATGGGAGCAAAACACGATAAAGGAGCAGCGTCGGGATCTCCAACACGACCGAAATTGACGCCGCTTAACGAGACGGCCGGAACGAAACTTTTGCAGAATAAAATAGATGAATTGATAGAAGAGAACAAACAAGCCATAGCCAATGTCCAGTTAGCTGAAACTAAAGTATAGTTAACGTGGAAACAAGAGTAAACGCTGTTTTAATTGCGGTTTTCAATGTTAAGGCAGCTTCAGCCTTGAAAGAAAAAAGTTTAATGACAGAGCAGTTGAATTTAATGGAGGCAGAAGTGAAGTTATTGCGATCGCAACAAGAAAAATCGGGTATTTGGCTTAATTTTTAGTTAATAAATTAATAAATACAATTAAAAACACTTTTTTTAGTGGACAACGTGTCTTCTTCCACTTCGCAAGTAGAAGAGATGCAAAAACAATTGCAGCAATTGCATTCGAGAATCACCAACATGGAAAGTGATTCGAAGGAAAAAGTGTTGGAAGATGAGTTAGCGCATAGTAAACACGAGTTATTAAAGGTGAAAATGCAACTAGAAACTGCCCAGCAGGTTAGTAATTAATAATTTTAATTTAAAACAACAATTCTAACTTTTTTGTATTTATTTATTTTTTAGGAGTTAGAATTGAATTTCAACCAAACTTCGGCGTATAACAACATGAAGAAAATACTTGTTAAGAAAAACGATCAAATCAAACATTTCCGCAAACTATTGAAGAAGTTAGTAAAATTAAGTTTCAAGCAAGGATTTTTTTTTAAATGTTTTTTAATCTCTGCAGTTACGAGCCAAACTTAGACCATGCCAACGTCGACTAAAAAATTTGATTTTACAAAGCTTCTATATATTTACATAAAAAACAAACTCAAAATTGCAACAACGTTCGATAATATATATTTAAAATTTAAAAAAAAATCTATATTTACGTGTCTTTATTAAACACCGTCCAGAATAAATTAAGCCTTAAATGGAAATATTTAAAAAAAATATAGATTAATAAATTACAAATGTAAAAAGAAATCACGTGTTGTGTATTTTAGGCCGATACACAATCGTAAGCTACATAAAGCGTAACTTGTTTCGGTAATAACCTAAAAATAATTGTATTAAAATTTAAAATAATAAAAAAATATAGAAAAAAATTTATCTGC
>JAQFZO010002250.1:0-12685 GCA_034695885.1 Geophilus flavus
GTATTATATCATGTGTTTTTTATTTTTTTGGTTTTTAACGGGTTTTTAATTATTTCGACTACTGCACCCGCGCAGTACGCGAGACCCGCGCGCAAATCGAGTAAATATAGAAAGAGTTTCTCGGGAATAGTCAAATTTCTCGCAGGAGCACCTATATTTTGGAGATGTTCTAAACAAACAGCCATGGCAACCAGTAATTATGGAAGTTGAATACTTTGCGATGTCTGAATGCTCGAAGGAAATTGAATGGCTTCGACGCTTATTGGTGAAGATCGGCTGTCGAGTTAACTGGAATGTTACTTATAGCAAGAATTTCTCGGGAATTGTTACATTTCTCGCTGGAGCACCTGTGTGTTGGAGATGTTCTAAACAAACAGTCGTAGCAACCAGTACTATGGAAGCCGAATATGTTGCAATATCTGAATTGTATACGAGAATTGATCAAGATCGATGTGGTGAAGCCAATGTATGTACCGACAATATGACTGATATTTTCACTGAGCCACTTGAAGTTTGGAAGCTTTTCAGTCATTGAAACTGAAGTACAACGTTAAAATCTAGAAATATCGTTTTGTATTTCGGTATTGATTGACTTTTGTGAGAGAGAGAGAGAGACTCGGCTGGAGAGACGATCGTGCCACGTGGCACCCTCAAGGACGAAACTAGATCGAGACTGGGCGGACGAGTCGTTAAAGTTGACGGCCTGGCCTCGTATGCAGATTCGAGAGAATTTATAAACGCACGGGTTCTGCAACTAAAACAAAACCAGTTTTCTCTATTTTTTCCGTCCCTATATACCTTTCGGGACACATTATAATCATAGACTCCGCTTATAATTTCAATTTATCTTTTACATGGCACTAGATTTCCGTGCATGTTGTCAAAACGATCATTTTATGTTGTCTAATTGCACGTTTGTGATGTTGGTCGGTCACTGGTGTGTGAAATAAAAGCACGGAGGTCTGGCAAAATGGAAAAGCATTAGACGTTGTGTCTGTGGTCGCTCGCGCTTGAGTTCAACGCGTGTATGGGCTGGCATCCCTTTTTTTAAAACCAAAAACCTGTTTTCTAAATAGAGATTTTTATTTGTTTAGTGACGTATTCATGTCAAGGTTTCGTCGTAATGATTAATGCATACGGTGTGTCGTATGACGTATCGAACGGGAAGATGTCACTAGTGTATAGTGTCCTGCTATGTATCGAAGTTTCAGTGTAGTAGTATAATATTGTTTAAGGTCACTAGCAGCTACTTTGGCCATATGGGACCTGTCACATTTTTCGCTGTAGCACCTATATTTTGGAGATGTTCTAAACAAACAGCCGTAGTGACCAGAACGATGGAACTAAAGCAATGACAATTTAAACAAATTTTTCAAATGGCACAATCCAAATTTTTAATGCAGTGGATGGTTCAATGTAACATTGATGTTTTTAGCAACGATACATCGAATAATCAATTGTTTCAAAACATCGATACATATCGATGGTTTCGTTTGACAAGATTTCAAGAGATTTTGAGACATTTTATGAGATTTTGTAAAGATTTTGAGAGATTTTGTGAGATTTTGTAAATATTTTGTGTGATTTTGGGGATTTTTAAGCATTTCTTGGCTTTTGAACGATTTTAGAGATTATTTTAAAGATTTTGTGATTAAAAATTTGGGATTTATGGGATTTTTGAAGCCCCTCTACGAAATTTTTATTACAAAGTATCGATGTTTACATCGAAGTTTTCCAACCATATACATCAATGCCTTTTCAAACATCAATGTCAGCATCAATTCTCCTTGCCCCTTATCCGGACTACCTGGTGGCCGAAAACCACAACACACACAGGAAGCAACTCGGGAAGCAATAAACAATCTTATAAAACTGTCATTCCAAGTGTTTTCCCGGTTGTTTTGAATGTGGAACGAACGTGATGCGAAGAAAATTTGCTTTCGTCAGGCGTTTTTATCCATAGTTTTCTCGTATGGCCGTAACTCCAAAGGGACGTGCCGTATATCTCGAGGTTTTGGCAGGAAAAAATTGTTTTTCCGCATTTATAGAGACTACAACTCAAAAGATCCGGTGCTCAACTCCGCCTCGGTGCGTGCTTCGCTGCAATCTTGTGGGAGAGAATTGCACTTGCAACTCCACCACACACTCATCGTTTCGTAATTTGAAAGCTTTAATCCTTTTAACCCTCGCATCCCATCGAAAAATATTCCTTGACAAATGATTGGTTAAGTGTAGGCGGGAAAAAAATTGTTTTTTAATTTCTTCAAGCGAAAGAAGACATGGTGCAGTGAACTTAGCAAAAATTACTGTTTTTCAGAGACATACGATACAAAACAGATTGAGACTGGCGTCGATACGGTGCTGTGTGTGTGTATCAAACGCCCATGTGATGTAGGGTACTCGAGTTTGTTTGTATATAAAATGAAATTGCCCTTAATTATCCCTTTGATGACCAGAGCAATGCCTGCATCGAGTTTAATTCTGGGAATGTGATTTGATAGGAATTGTTGAAAATGATGATGATAGGAATTAAAGGTGAATTACGTAAGTTGGAATTTAATTTCATAAATATTTACAACAGTGCTCATCGTGTGATGTCTTTTGGGTGTAAGGGGCAATCAAAAGTGTGTTTTACCGTAAATACGGTACTCTAGTTGTGCGCGGATCTCAATTAGACCGCGGGAGAAATTCGAATTTTGCAATAGTGCGCGGGTCTCTATTATGGCGCGGGGGCACTATTAGAGGATTTACTGTATATCAGGTTGCGTGAATTCTGTGATGTATCGAGCAATGCTAGAAACTCATTTGAAACAAATGTAAAACCAAAATAGATGGGAGAAATGGAATTTTCCGGCAAGATGATGCACCAATTCGTGCCTCTGAGTCATCGTTAGAGTGGTTTAAGGCAAAAAATTAATACTTTGCCCTGCCTGCAGTTGACCCAGACATGAACTTCATCGAAAGCGTCTGGGGGTTCGTGGTTGGTTAGGACGGTGTATGCAAATGCAAGCGGTATTCACAAGTGATGAATTAAAACATGCAGTGAGAATGCCTGGGAAAAATTGATCAAAGTGGTTTTAAAAAGTTAATAGATGGTACGAGAGATCGTATCTTTAAGCTTATCGAATGTAAGGGAGGGTTCGCAGGCTATTATTTTAACTAAAATCATGCAATTAGCTGTGAGTAATAATTTTTTGCAGTAATTCCGTAACATTTCTATATAGAAATTTTTTTTTGCTTTAATAAAGCAACAATACTCATCTGAAAGATTAGTTTGTCATTACTCATTATCCTATAAATTTAAAAATTCAGTATTTTCACACTGTGATAATATTTTTGAGAGCAACTAATTTTCAATGGGCCCAAATATTGCAGCAATAACTTCTGAGATAAACCAACCTTTCTGTTGTGGACACGCAAGTAAACCAAATCTCCTTGTTCGAATTCCTATGTTGGCGATTTTAGTCAAAACACTGTTTACTGAGAGAAGCTTTACACTTTCGGCTTTGAAATTTCACTTGGATCGACTAATTGCCATCAGATAAAAAAAAATGAAGGCCCTAACCAACCGGAAGTTTTTTTTTTAATGTTTTCCAATACAAACTGCAGTTTAACATGCAAAGTGGTAATTTGGAGACGCATGATAGGGCATTTCCGGTCTGGTTTTAGGGCTTTATGGGACCCACCAACCGAATTTCCCAAAAAAATTTTCCCTTTTCACTTTTACTGTGACTCATTAGTCATTACACTGGAAATCCATATGAAAAAAGTTATTAGATACTCATTTAGTGGCTAAACATAGTCTAAATTTTATACATACTTATGGCTTAAATGACTAAAGTTGGACAGATGTTTATTCTACAGTTGGTTAAATGTCTATTTTATACTCGAGAAATCCAAAAGCCTTTCTTTAATACATTTAAAATGACTAAAAAGCCATAGCTAGCCGTTTTCTAGTCGTTTAAGTGGGACTAAATAAAAAGTGACTAAAATTTAAATCTATGGCTGCATTCAATCGTATAGAAATAACTATTTTTTGTCACTTATGATTTCACAACTCTCGATACACTTATCAAAGTAAGAATAAGATGGAAGTAGGTAGTAGCGTCAGAAGTGAGAGAATTTACTTCTATTCCTAAGATTGATCGAGCATATTGAAATTTAGTAATCATGCATTTGAACATTAGTCACTTTATTTAGCTCCACTTAAACAACTACAAAACGACTACGGTATACCTTAGTCACTTTAAAAACATATACAATTATCCTTTTGGATTTCCAGTGTGCATTGCAAACTTCACGCTTGCGTGTGCATGGCCTTGCAGACGCCGGTGGTCAGTTTTAAAGATGTAGTAGGCTTGTGTGGCATGTCCTTGTAAACACGCACGTGAAAGAAATTAAAGACGTTGTGTCCGTTGTAAGAATTCTCCTCGACCGTCCCTCGATGCAAGGTCATTTGGGTTGAGTGGGTTGAGAGAAAACCAACACCGATGATGAGTCTTATCGCTTCTTTGCGCTCGTCTCGCATTGGAATTCTCACCCAAGGCCTTTTTCTTTATCGGACATTATACTAATCTAAATTACTTTCCACATGTGTGAAACATGTGCATTTATGCATCAAACTTTGTTCTTTGATCTTCGGATCCGATACGAGACGAGAATTGAGGTAAAATGTAAAACACAACAACAACAACCAAAAAAAATTTTTTTTTCTTTATCCCTTGAAAAATTTAATCTCGAGATTGTTTTGGCATTCTTGAGGTTTTGCATTACCGCGTGATGCGAGAGAATATTTCCAGCTTGTTGATTATTTGATGAAATCGGTCATTAATGTCCTCCTTCTGTGTGTATATATAAGCAGATGGAACGTGCAGCATCCACACGTCGTCTAAAATGTCATTTGAATGTTATATTACTACATCTGTGCGAATTCCCATGAGACGTTCTCACCGCAATGTACTTAGTGAAGTTAATCATTTTTATGTTTCAATTTCGATAATTTGTGTGTTATGTCCATATACTGTGATATAAAGGGGGAGGGATGGAAATACATTATACACACCCTTTCTCACATTGTTATAAGTATGAGAAACCCCACCCTATGTTTGTATGCCAATGACCCTTCTTCAAATCAAGCTCAAGCCAGAAGCAAATAAAGTTGGATATAATTTTTTTTGGTGGTTTAATGATGAAAAGAACAGTTGGCTTTGTTACAATGAATTATAAATTGAGTGATATGTCGGTGCTTTCAATTGAGCTGCTAAAAGCTGCTTTTAGGCCATAAAGGACTTATAGGACTTTAGATAATGCAAAAAAGTCATTAAAAGTCGTAGAAATTATGTGTCAAAAACAGTTTTTAGCTTCCATGTTACATGCACTTTAGCAGCAAAGCTGCCTTTATGAAAAATAAATTTATTTGACTTTTGACAATGTTTTTTACGTCATGATGTTTTTCTTATGTCATTAAACGTAAAATCGAGGCATAAAAGCCTCTTTTGCAAAACCCAGGAATTCCTGGTTTTTGCAAAAGTAGCTCATGTAAAAAAAAGTCTTTAATCCGAGCATGTGCATAACTGATCCCATCATGTCATAATAAGTGGTCACGAGAGTATTATTAAGTGTTGAGTGTTGCCAGCATGCCCTGGTGGTAATTTCAGAAGTACATGCTAAATGTCAATACCAAAAGCCGAATGCCAAACCTGATACTAAAATCCATTATTAATGACAAAAGTCATAGTTAAAAGCCAATCCATTCAATCATATCATAAGTGGGTTTTAAAGATTTTTACAGAAGCCACTTTAGAAAAAGTTGGCTTTGAGATTGAATGCACCTAATGATTTTTTTTGTGTTGACCGGATACTTTTGCGATGTAGTGCGTATGTATACGGGAGTAACTATATTAACAAATATTGTGGATTTTCAAAAAATCACAGCCTCCATAATTCTTAATGAATATTGCTCTACAACATTCTTGACTTCAATTCCTTTTTAATTAACAATTATGGAGGCAGTGATTTTTTTGAAAATCTACAGTATTTGTTGATTCAGTTTCTCCCGCATATACATAACTCTCTTTGAAACTTTCCTACCCCTAGCCCTATACTCCTGATTAGGAAAATTTCACAAAGAATCAAACTACGTACCCAAATCTATTAACTTTTTAAACTTTATCCAACCGGTTCCGGAGTTATGACAAAAATATTAAAATAGTTTTTAATTTTTTCTCACACATTACTCTGTATTTCACTGACCTTCAAAAACTTATACAAGAAATGAAAGCCCTAAAACACCTTTAAATATTTCTGTAATCATTTTTTCACCTACAGCACACTTTATATAAGAAATCTGAACTTTAAACCTTATCATTGTGTATACAAAAAGTGAGATATCTCTTCGATGACAAAGAGATTTGAACTATTTAATGTGATAATAAACCTGACAAGCAATAAAAACATCCTTTCCTTTAACCATGACGACACCATACATTGACTCACACACACTTATACCTCGAGGAACTAAACAAACTCGGGAATGTCACAGATTTAATGTTAGTGAAACTCATTCAATAAAAAATGACATTGGAATTTTGAATTTTCCCCTTTTCCTCGTCACACCTTCAATTCAAGGTCGAAATTTCGCATCACTTTCTTTCATTTAAGTTTCAAATTGCCCCTTTTCACTATCTGTGTCTTTGTTCAGGAAGAGTTTCACCTTGGGAGGTCAAAATAGGCGTTTTACTTGCACCTGTGTGTCACAATCAGTCGTTGGCTAGCCAGTGTCTCTCCCGTGCTGAGTCACTCACTAACAACTTCACCTCACCCCACTATAAGAACAAACGTCTTCGTCTCCCGGTGTTATACTCCCATAAGAGAGAGACACCTTCGTCGTCTTTTGACGAGCTGAAAAAACAAATGACCCAGAGAATCGACCGAGGGGGTCCGGCACTAAACCAACAAGTGTGAGGTGTTTCTAGGAATATTTTAAAACTGGTTTAATTTTTATTTTTTTGGTTGGAAGAGAAAAAAAAGTCTTGTGGATTTTATTTTAAGTGTTAAAGACCTGTTTTGTGATTAGATGGTTTTGGTGGTGTGGTGCACTGAATACCACATGACGGAAGTGCAAGAAATGCCATAAATTGAAGCTGATTTTAGCAGCTACAGTACTGAACTTGTGTAATGGTTATTTTGGGCCGAGTTGAGAGAAGTTACAGAGGGAGATAATTATTTTTTTTCACTGAAATGTTGAAAATAGAGTTTAAAAATCTGTAAAATTGTAAAATTTTAAAATCGATTACAGTAAATCTTCTAATTGTGCGCGGTCTCTATTTAACCGCGGGGGATATTCAATATTTGCATTTTGCAATTAGTGCGCGGATCTCTGTTATAATGCGGGGTGTTGTAATAGAGACCCTGACAGAGAGTAACTTCTGGGTAATTCGGGAAATTTGGGAAAAATGAATCCCACTTCTTGGAGCAGGAGCCAAAGTTGTGAGTACACAATTGAAAAATGACTGGATGGAATTTAATTTTTGTCGTGATCGATTAATACGCGGGGGAAACTTAATTCTGCAAATAGTGCGCAGGTGCAATATTAGAGGATTTACGGTATTATAATTCTGTGAATATAATTCACCAAATCAATAAAAACAAAGAACTGAAGGTCAGTTTCGTCACATGACTCACATTTCACATCATTTTCCGACCAAATGACTAAAATTAACGACACAAACACAACCACAAAAATTCCAATTTTTTTTAATCCACCAAAACAATTCATCACTTTACTTCCCCTTTAACTCGTAATTCAGACACTGAAACATCCCCGGTGTTTTTTCCCATCATCATCCCACATCCCACAAAACCGCGAAACAAAATTAATGGCAAATGACATTCATCAACCAACCAACACAGCGAGCGTCGAGACACTAGACAACCGTTGTTGTTTCTCGCCTATTTGTAGCATCATTCTGATGATGATACTCGTAAACCATCAATCAAAAAAAAAATTTAAAAAAAATCAACCTGTCACTCATCCAAGTTATTTTTACCCTCACCACCACCAGGGGACACTTCACCCACAATACACACGCAATAAATTACCAGAATTGTCAATCAGAGCGCGTCGCAGTGCAAACTTGCAAACCATGGGCATTGTTTGATCGATAACTCGCAATCCTCTCTCCTACTACTCATTTGCCGCCCCCCCCCCTTCCCACTTGCCACCCCCCCTCCTCGAGCTAGGCCACTACGCCCACTAAACGCCCCTCTCCTTTCTATTGGGGAGTCGAGAGTGATGTCACGTGCTGTCTCCATGGCAACGGTGGGTGGAAGTGGGTGGAAGATTAGATTCGGTGCTGCTCCTGGTGGCGAATCGAGGTTTATGGCTTGGCAACCCTTTGAGGCCGGTAATCCTGTCGAGAACGTAGTTTCGTGCCATCATCCACCCGGTATCTCTCTCTCAGAACATCCAAAATCCCAGATTCAGACTTTTTCCAAATTTTCCGAAACTCTCACACCCTATCCGGAATTTTTTTCCGGACTTTTCCAAAGTTTGAAACGTCAGAAAAGTGAAAATGTGGGAGTGGAACACCTGGGAAGATCAAGATTTCTACTCGACAGCATTTGCGTCGAAGGAGATGCATTGCCTTGTGACTCTGAGGGAGCAATGGGATTGCCAACAGCGACTGAGTGAGGCGTTTCGCACTCTCTGCCAACACCATCAGCATCAACAACATCAACAGCAGCAACAGCAGCAGCAGTCTCTGAGTCCTTTCTTCTTTTGGGTAAAAATGATAATTTTTCGTGAAAAGCACCAAAAAAACAACTTTTTTGCATGAATTCGGCTTTGTTTTATGTGTACAGATGTCGCAGAGACACCGATCGGTGGTTTTTGTTGGTGTTTCATCTCGGTTTTGTTTGTACAGGTATCGCTGTAAAGGTTTTAGTTGACTGCTTGAGCATGATAAAAGGGCGTGGCTCGGTTTACCCCGGTGGGCACGTCTGACGGTAAAGGTGTGGTGTGAGGAGAAGGGAAGGGGGCGAGCGGTCAGTTAAAAGGTGAGGAGGGCTGCGTACTAGCAAGCATCCCTTTACACCGTTACACGGCATGTGAAATCGATGATTTAAGGGTGATGGTGTTGGATTCCGAGTTGTGGTTATTGACTATATTGGTTGATGGAGTTTTGGTTGAGTTTTTTTCAGGTTTTGATGGGTTGGGGGGAGTTTTAGGTTGTGGTTTGTGTGGGGTGGGTTGCTGGGGGTGATGGGGTTTTGAGATTGAGTTTTAATTTATCTGTTGATCATGTTTGAATATTTTTGAAGTATTTTGTGTCGAGGTAAGATTAAAGGAATGAATGAATGAATGAATGAGATGGATGGCGCATTGCAGTCAAAGTGTGATGGTTGTGGTGTGGCATTCTGATTTTTTTATTATGATTATTTGAATGAAATTGTGTCGAATTTGTTGGGAGAAAATTGATTGAAGTATAGGGAAAAATTGCAATCAGTCGTGTTCATCTATAAGGGCTCCTTATAAAGGAGTTGTCCACTTATTAGAGCCCATTTGAAATTTTCATTCTTTCATTGATTTACGTGTAATCAAGGAGTTGTGTAATTAAAGTTTGTTTTAAAAAGCTCCGAATAAAAGAGATATTCGCTTTTAAGAGCAACTTTATGGCCATTTTTGTGATTTTAGTTCGGGTATGAGAGCTTTCCAGAAAATTACGCCATCAATACGTAGTTTATTCGTTACTCTCGAGATCCGAAAGTGAAACAATGGCTTCTAAACGACTTACTTTATCAATTGGCGATTTTCAGAAGGTCTTAAAACCACAAAACCTAAAGAAATAGCTAAGAAATATGGGGTCGGTTATTAAACCGATTGTGTGCAAAAGAAAAGTTCGGATTATTTTGTTGAAAATTGACTTAAAATGATTTTATTTACAGTATTTAATACATTAATTAACATTTTGAGCAATTTTTGCTTTTTTTTTGCGAGTTTGGGTGTTAGATCACTCCGGATATAAGAGCGTCAATCTAACTTCTCGAATGAAGTAGGAATAATTTAATGAAAAAAAATAATGAAATTTCTTTAGATTGGAAAAATTTCTTTCTATTGACATCTTCATACATCCCTTGCTCAAAGTTAGAGTGCGTAAGTCCAATTCCACACCTTCGAACAAGGAGATTTATGTAGAGATAAGAAGGCACTTTATGTTCCCTCGACACCCACGAGACATAGGGTGCTTTCTCTCTCTTGTTTTGAGAATATTTTATGGTGTTGCAAACCCTCGAGCGAGATGAGTTGCAGCTCAAATTTGGAGAAAAATCGATATTTGTCAATCTAGTCATCTTTAAAATCGAACCGATCAATAATTTCACAATATTTTCCAATTTTGTTATTTTAAACATTCAAACCGAATTTTTTAAATTTTAAATTTCCAATGTATGTTGTTCTTTAAGGCGATGATATTAATTGGCGCCGTCTGGTGTCGAGGTTATGTAGTGTAGTGGGAACAGGGATTTGCAAGCCGGATGATGGTCGAGTCTCCAGTCGCGATCGATATGGCGTGAGGGTGAGATGGAAAATGCGAGAACGGGAAGGAAAGGGGGTAGCAGGAACTCCCTTTCACGTCAGTTGTCGTCTAGAGGAGGAACGGGGAGGAGGAGGAGGACGTGAGTCGTTTTCAAGGTCAAATACAAACTGAAGGGGATGTTTGGGTGGTGATAGACTGAGTCGACTCGTCTTTTATTTATCTTATTTTCATGTTTGTGTTGAAATGGAAGGAAGGAAGGGAAAGAGGAGGAGACTTTTCATTGGATTGATTTCAGCTTGGGTGACAGTTTAAAGCATAATTGAGATGAAAGACACTTCCGGTTTAGTCGATGTCTTGAAATTTTAGAAATTATGTTTTTATTATTTCGCCTAAGTACTTTTAAAGTTTTAATCCATTTGCAACTCGAATCCGACTTCCTGGAGCAGGAGCCAAAGTTATTAGTATGAAATTTAATTCTTTGTTGTGATCGATTAATACGCGGGTCTCTAATAACGTGGGAGGAAACTTAATTTTGCAAATAATGCACGGGTGCACTATTAGAGGATTTACTGTATCCTTCCATCATATTTCAGGGAAAAAGCAGTAAGTTTGAACAAAAAAATTCTTCATAAGAGCTAACTTTGGCTTTTATGACAGCCTGACATCGTCTGCACATAAATTTCCTAAATTCGATGTTTATTCAGCAGTGATTAAGTTCAAATTTCGATCAAATGATCATCGACAAGGTCTTCGATATTTTATTTTTAGCGGCTTCATGCATAACACAAATGCTCAATAGGCTTGAGATCAGATTATGGAGTAACCCAATCAAGCACTTTAATCATCTTCTGAGCCAAAAATGCCACCACAGAACATGCAGTTTGCTTGGGATTGATGTTACTGTATGTAAACTTTGTTTTCAGTCATAATTTTTGAGTATAGATTGAAGTAAATTACAACCACGCAAAAGGGCCCTTATGTTTGCCGTTAAATATAGTGCTTGGTTTTGAGGTGTAATTTTCCGATCCAACATCTTTGGATATTTAAGATGGACGTCTCCAACAGTGATCTGGCTCGAGCTCACGCGCCCATTTACTCCGAGCCTTCTGTCAAAGGAAATCCTCTCTTTAAATCACCACCGAATTGCATCACACATCATTTTTTCTTCAAAATAAAATTTTTTCCAACAACATTGATCCCTTGACCTCGAGGGGGGTTCCGACCAGGGTGTGTGAAATTTATAATAAATTACGCGAGATAAGAGTTTGTGAGAAAGGATGATTGTGAGGGTTCAAAGGATACCACATCGGCAGCAAGAAGTGACCATGACCAGATGTGTCCACCTGTTGGTCAGTGAAAAGACGGTCGTGAAAAGAACTCGTATTAGGGAGTGGAGGTGTAAAAAAAATCTGGACATCTTTTCACGAGGAGACTGGTCCAAATCCAATGGCCGCATGGTGTCCACCGTTAAAGGTGGGAGGAGATGAACGAGATTGTCGAGTTCAGTCCCATTGTTTTCACATGGAATGACCCTTTCCTCCATCTTCCCAGCACTCGCTTTCATTCCTTTTTAAAGAATAGCTGGACTGGACACGGAGTCTCGAGGAACAAGAAACGGAGGGCAAAGGGGTAATGGGGTTGTGTGAGGGTAATTCGGGTTGTGGAAGCCGAACGGCTTCAAAACCCATGCAATTGCAAGGTGAAGTTCACTGATCCCTGTCCCATAAATACGTTAAAAGGGCCGGCCCGCAATTACATAACTCTTTACAACGTTTTTTTAACTAGTAGTAAGGGCTTAAGGTCCTCAGCAGCTGCTCTATGGTCATACAGGACCTGTCAAAGACTTAAAATGAAACAATTCTAGCAGGAACAAAAATTTTCAAAGTGTGCTAAATTCAAAAAGTTACGCAATCAGATGTCTCCATTGTGTTGGGGAAGACTCCACTGGCAAAACCAAAATGGAAAAAATAAACCGAAAAAATCATAAACCTAAATTCGAAGCGGAAAAAAATGATCGAAAAAGCCAAAAACGGCAATGGAGACATGGAAAAGGAAAATAAAGTGAGAAAAGACGAGAAAAGATATCCAGTGGGTTCTTTTAGCTTCAGCACCAAGATGCCTCTTCGTGCCTACTAATGAGGGAACCACCC
>JAQFZO010002251.1:0-12679 GCA_034695885.1 Geophilus flavus
ATTTAATAACACGAAGTTTGTTCGGAAGTCGAGTCGTTACGTGCAGTATTTCTAAGTCGTTTTGTATTTGGTCCGTTTAGTCAGTTAATACTGGTTGATCCTGTCACACATCTAAAATTCTTTCTCTTTCTGCCTCTCTCTCTCTCTCTCTCTCTCTCTGCCTCTGCAAAATTCTTCATCCTGATATTTTGCTTTCATTCGTATGTGGGAAGAAAGAAATTTTCAAGCCCTATACCTCTATGAGCTTCTTCTATTAGTAACAACGAAGCAGAATCTTTGCACTGAAGCCAACAGGGCCAACTGATATTCTTTTTTATCCTATTGTTTCTTTTTCCCTGAATCCCTTATTTTTTGGGTCGTGGACCGTGGTGGTCGTACTTTCCACTGTTTGGAGTCTCTTTGCTTTCTGTGGATCTGAGGGGTTGAAAACAGTGAGATTTGGAATTTGAGAGTAGCTCTCCTCACGAAGGAGTGTTGAGATTTGTCTTCTTTCCAACCCAAAGCCAGGGACTACCAATTTTTCCTTCTGCCCATTTGTGAAGGCTGTGTGCCCCTCTTATTTCTATCCTGAGGAGGCTATTTGAATTCTTTGTTTTGTTTTTTCCAATTTGGTTGTGCCAGTAGCTCTTCTTGCCACTTTTCACTGACTCGGTCGTCCCAACTACATATGATGGAAGCATGCATTTGAAATAAGAATTTTTCTGTCAGTCGGTCCTTATAAGGAACACAGGAGGGGAAATTCAATTGTCATGGGATACCAATGACGTTAAACATTATTTTCAAGATTATCCTTACACAATATACTGTAAACATTTCATACATATTGTATATAGCCCTTCACACATTAGGATTGCCTATCACGATTTCTTTGAATTTTTTTAAATCTAAAATTGTTTTTCCAAAAGACCTTATAACTGTGGCAACACAATTTTGGGGTTTTGGGGTCTAATGTGTGGTTTTTGTGCTTTTATTTGTAAAATTGGACCAATATTGTGTGTTTTTGTTGATATTTATAAAAATTGTTGGTTTTTTTGTATTTACATCTGATTTTGTCGTTGCATTTAAAAATTTCCTCAAGGCTTCAGGTTTGGTTTTATGAAATTTCATGTTGAATGAGGGTGGTTTGCAGTGATTTCTGGGTGATTTATTTGTTAAACATTTTCATTGCTAAAAACATTCTTTCATTGTTTCATTGACGTCTCATGTCGATTACATAGTGCCATCTGGCGTTTGCACTCGACAACACTGCAACAAGTCGTCTGCACGAGACTCGAGACGAAACAAAGAACATGATGCCCATCGTTTTACTCGAACGTGAAATCGCTCATTTTATTCCATTCGATGGCGTTTTTAGGAAGCATTCCATTCGAGAAAGTGCAAAGCACATTTCAAGGAAATTGTGTGATCAATGCCTATTTGGCTCTGACGTTTCAAGAAGGCAGAGTTAAAGTTAACCAGGATCCAGGACACACGAAATAGGAATCGAACACGACGTTATTCTTTTTGTTTGTACAGTATTGTTACTTCTGCCATTTATTCGTTCGTTTTCATAAAAGTCAAGTTTTAGTAAAGTGGCTTGTGTTAAAGATCATAAAAACCAACTCATGATTGAATGCATTGGCTTTTTATTAACATTTGCCATTTGTAATGGATATTTGCATTGGCTTTTATCGTGTAATATTTCATACAAGATAATGGAAGTATTTTTTAGAGGTGTCAGAAGTGAAAGAATTCACTTCTATTCTTCAGACTTAACATACGTAGCTTTTGAATTCTGTATAAATGTGGTTAAAATTTCAATTTCAATTTTATCGTATAGGCACCATATACCAATTATGGGTACAAAATTTGGGTGTACCTTATGTTTTCACCCAGCACCAAACAAAAATAGAGATACATGATAATACTAATATTGTATATAATTTTTTTATTTTTGTTGGTATTAAATCAGTTTGGAAAGTGATCTATTTTGATTCTGGTCGGTGGATGGAATTTTTATGGCTTAAACAGTTTAGGTATTGCTCTACTCTCTAATGCCATAGACTGTAGGTGATGGCTGGATAGGTCTATGTCTAGACTGCAATACACCACTAACAGTATTTGTATAGCAAAAAATTGTTCACATTTCTTTAGAGTACATTGTACTGTACTGTACTGGTTTGGGTGCTTTTTTGGTGCCACACTGCGAAAACGTTTGTCCTTATATGATAACACTACACCTTAAAAGAGTTAGAAATTGTTTCTTACACCCAATACAGGTGTTTAGAAGCTCATTTATGTGTATATTTACACTTATAATTGTACAAAATGGTGCCACTGTTTTCATTTCCTCTGTTCTCACCTATTTTTTTGTTTTAATGTTTTGTTATTGACAAGTCCTGTATTGCCTTAGCCGCTGTGCGGGACTTAAAGCTATGCTATGTAACTCACTCTCTCTCTCTCTCTCTCTTCCTCTCTCTCTCTGTCTCTGATCCATGGGGAGTTGCCGTCCATCTGGATTCTTTGCACATACTCATTGATGTAAGATTCGGTTTGGTGATAAGCGTAACATTCGAAAAATCGTGACAATTCAAATCCAAAGCAAAAAAAAAAATATTATTATTCTTACAATTTTACTTACATTGAATTACCTACAGCATTATTGTTTCCGTCGTCCGAACTAAACACAATTGTATATGTATAAAAATAAATTTAAAAAAAAAATAATAATTTTTAAAAAAACTTACACCACGAAAACGGCTTTCTTTTTGCCCCCAAGTTTCCACATGATGCGACAAAGAGCAATTTTCAGGAAAAAGTCTAGTTGCTGCGGGCTCGGATCCACACTTAAGTCGTAAAATAAAATTAAATTCATTAATTTAATTGACAAAAACAACAAAAAATGTTCTTTAATTACGTACCCAATAGGTTGGCCAACATTCGGAAACAACAATTCCTTTAAGATAAGGCATTGCACACATGCAATCAGTCCGCATGGTCCAGGCTATAAAAAAAAGTCAAACACATCATAAATCCACATCAGCCTCGGCCTCAGTTTAGTTACGGTATACCTTCGTTTGTAACAACCCGTATCGAATCTCGCGATGAGAGGAAAAATTTATCCTTTCATCCTGCCAATTGCTATCAAAGTGTTTGGCTTCGCTGCCAAAGACAAGAGATCTTAATTGCTATAAAATAAAATTAGTTTTAAAAATTTTTGTACAAAAATGGTGTTAATAAGTCTTGTATTGTAGTATAGTTTGATGAGTAGAGTGGTCTTGGAACAGTTCCGCTAAAACATCTTGATATGAAATTTAAAAAAAAATATTTAAGACATACAATTTATTCAATTACCTACTCCAGTAAATAATCAATTCAGGAACACCTTTAGTTATTTTTTGATAATTTGATTTTTTGTTTGTAGTCACATGATTAAAATTTCCTGACACGTGTTAACAATAGCACGAGTGCATTCAAATTCAAACACTCGTTCTTCTCGTTCTCTCTCGTTCCCACACGAGTTCAGTCATTCTACATGAAAACTTCGAATGCGCCTAACAAATTTTCTCCAGTAAAAACACTCGTCGAACCAAGAAAACAGAAACTAGAAAAGGAATCCTGAAGAAAAAGAAAACGACAAAAAGCCGCCAGAAACACTCGAAATGTCCCGGTGATTTTGCAGAACACGTTTCTGAAATTTTTTCTGTTCTTTGCTCCTTTCCATGTCTCCATTGTCGGTAAATAGTCTACTCCATTTTTAATTTTAGGCTTGTCTTAGGATTTGGTTTATTTTTCCATTTTGGATGTCCCATTATACCACAATGTGGACACGTGATTATGTGATAATTTGGAAGGTGCATGAGCATTTCCAAGAAATGAAATTTTCCAATAGTGGAGAATGATGAGCGATTTTGAAAATTTTTTTCAAAAATTTGTTCAATGTTCTAAAAATCTCAGGTCTTCTATCTTATTTTGAACATTTTGTGATGATGTAGAATGATTTTTTGAAGATTTCAGAGTTTGTGTGGATTTAGAGAAATTTTAAATCAGATTTTTGTCTTTGATAAGTCCTGTATGACGTTAGTAGTTGCTAAGGATCTTTAACTCTATATTGTACGACTTTTTGATCAAGTAGTGGGGAAAAAGATGGTATCCTTATACAAAAGCCAACAGGCATTTTTGGTTGACACCTGCCTATCTGCAGATTAACTGCAAAATGACTTCAAAGTGACTTAAAAAAATCTGCAGACTTTTTTCCCTGGGCTTTACTTGCTAGCTTCTTCGTCCATCCACCAAATAAATAATGCGAGTCCGACTACCAACAGTGCTCCCACCATGGTATTACGTACACGCTGTTCGGTTGGGGCTTAACCAACAGACTCCTGGTTCACCCGGTCGTTTATTACATAGCGCCATCTGTTTTCTACACTTGACAACACTACAACAAGTCGTCTACACGAGTACGAGACCAAACAAACAACATGAATCATGATGCCCATTGTTTTACTCGAACGTGAACGTGAATTCGCACATTTTATTCCATTCGATGAGGTTTTCAGGAAGCATCTTGTCATGCATTCCATCCGAGAAGGAAATACTCCCATTGGGCTCTGATGTTTCAGGACACACGAAATGGGCATCTGCCTGTACCGTAATGGTTTTTCTTTGTTCGTTGTTTTGACTGTTTTTTTTTTCTTGATTTATTTGGCGTTTTTTGATATTAGGCCTTTTTTGTTACGCATATTGTGAGTGTTCATTTTTATTGTTATTTCTGCATTTTCAACATTAGCCTAAATGTGGCGATTGGTTAAAAATCTGATCAATCTTTATGATTTTAAAAAATTTGAATAGAATTTTGTGTAATTTCTCCAAATAATGCGCCCACAACTGAAATTTAAAATGGGAATTAGGATCGTTATTAAAATAAAATGTCCCATTATCTGATACATAGCATACCGTACATTCTTGTCGTCGAGTGTTCAACGATGTTTGTAATTATCAATGGATGTATGCTTACTGTAGAAACACTCGTTTCGGCGTTCAATTCGCCTTTCAATTTGCCTGGATAACGGCAAGCTGCAGTCGCCTTTTTTTGCGCAAGTGCGAAATTGCTATAATTTTTATTAAATTAGTTAATATTTTCCCGTATTACCCGGGAACCGATTTTACCTTAAGCGGTTGATGTTCTCAATATTATCATTGAGAAACACTCCTCTCTTTGTTCGTGTGTTGTTTTTATGCTGCGCTTTAAGTAATTCAATTTGCACTTTATGCGCATATTTCATGCGACATTTAACTGATCCAACATTTTTCTTATTTGTAGGTTTTGGCTCGTTTACTTTGTTGTTGCATAAAAGAGTATCGATCCCTATTTCTTCTTCTTTAGCAGTATCCGTTGCAAAAGTATACGGCAACTTATCGAATATTTTCTCATTAGGATCATACTCAAAAATAATCATCAATGCCTAAAAATTAAATGACACTCTGTAAATAATCTTGTACTCTTATTTAAGGCACAAGGCAGTGTCTTATAAGACACTTTATATGTGTAAAAGTCAAAAGTGTCTTATGAAAAGTCACATTAAGTCAAGGTGACTATTTCTAGGAGACCATTTTCCTTTTCGGTGGTTAGGAGGAACATTTTTGGTTTACACTATAGTCTGTTTGCTTATTTCAAAATAGTTCAAAATGCCCTGTCATTGGTCGAGACTGCTCGCCACAGGTTGCAATGCACCTAAAGAAATAATTCCTGACCGGTTGCAGTGATGGAGCCTTAAAATTTCTGTTGGTTTGATCGGTTGGGTCTAAAAACTGATCATTTGATATACCTATCGTACGTTTATTTACGCTAGGTTTAGGTAGGATGGTCCTTCTTGAAATAAGCGAAGAGACTTTAGCAATACTTTCGGGAGATGACAGTAGCAGGTTAGGTCCTAAGAATTCTCCCCTTAACATGTGAACAAAAAAATCTACAAATAATATTTGCAGGCATTGAAAACCAAACAAGATCAACACGATCTGATGAGGATCTTAACGCAGATCTTGTTTGTAGTCACATGATTAGTCATGTTACAATAGCACGAGGTGCATTCGTTCTCTCGTTTTCACTCGATTTCAGTCATTTAGTCATTCATTCGTTCTCTCTTTCTCTCTCTTTTTTCTCTCTCTCTCTCTCTCTCTTTCTCCCTCTCACTCAAACTCACACAAATAATGACGATTTTTATTCACTTATTGACATTGATTCAATATGAATCGAATTCCACCTACACTTACTTCCACTTATGAGATTTGGTCATATCTATCCATTGTTGTTTATTTGGGTTCTGGTCATTCTTTCCTGTACGTGTGAACCAGAAACCATGTGTTAATTATCTCTATCTAACTGTTAGATACTGTATAAACATGATGTCTTTGTTATATGCGTACCCTGCTGTCTTAACAGCAAAGCTCCTGCATCATGATATACTTGTAGGTTATATACTCCTTCATCTCTTAACTCGGGAAAAACTTCTAAACCCTATTAGTATAGGCACTAAACAGCATCTTGGTGCAAAATCCAACAGGGCCTACTGGTAATCTTTTCTTTTTACTCTTTCCTCACTTCTATTTCTTTTCTTATTCCTACCTCCATTGTTGTTTTTTGGTTGTGGGTCATTTTTTTCAGTTCTTGGGTTTTTTTACTTGTACTTTCTGTGGATCTGAGGGGTGGAAGAGAGTGTGATTTGGAAGGTTAGATAAATAAGCTTATTTGTTAATACCGTAAATCCTCTAATTGTGCGCTAGTATAAATTAAACCACGGGTCTCTATTTAATCGCGGAGAAAATACGATTTTTGCAATTAGTGCGCGGGTCTCTATTATAACGCCCTGATCTGACATGAGAGTGACTGTCGGGTAATTCGGGACTTTTCCAAAACTGCTACGTGGTGCGTCGCAAATTCGATATCTTATTTAATCTACCATGTTCAATGAAATCTCTAAAATCCACTATTTCAGATCCAGATTTATGCTAATTGACGTCTATCCATCGCTTTCTCACCCAAATCAATATTCAGTTAAATGAATAAAAAGATTTATTTCAACAAAATTTAAAAATCTCATTTTTTTTCCCATCAGAGACGCTCTGGACGCATCATACAAAAGCATTTTGGTTCCTCAATGGGAAAATACTCCCGAAGTTTATTCAAAAAATGCTACACGACAAAACATAAAACACTACCGTAGTTTTATGTACGGTAACTTTAATTTCATTTTAATTTCTATTTAAAAAAATTAATCTTTGTAAAAATTTAAACCAAAATTCACAAATATTGTGGTTTCCTTTCGTCCCAAATTTTATTTGGATTCTGAAAAATTACCAGGGACTTCGCAATCACACCACATGCCAATGTATTGACAGAAAAAAAAAAATTTACATTTAAAAAAATTGCAAAATATTAAAAAAAAACAATTTCAACTTACAAGTAATCCAAGTTAGAAGTTCTATAATAGTCTGTTCGCTTATTTCAAGATAGTTCAAAATGCCCTGTCATTGGTCGAGACTGCTCTCCATAGGTTGTAATGCACCTAAAGAAATAATTTCTGACTAGTTGCAGTGATTGGGCCTTAAAATTTCTGTTGTTTTGACCAATTGGGTCTAAAAACTGATCACTTGACATATCGTACTATTGTTTACGCTAGGTTTAGGTACGATGCTCCTTGTCCAAACTTCTCGACCAATCACAGGACATTTTGAACTATCTTGTAATAAGCGAACGAACTATACATCTTACATTGAACCACCCGTGGAATCCACATCAAGTTAAAAAGCCTGCGATAGACTTTCACCTTTGCTTCGTGACTATCTGTCTGCTTTTAGGTTCATTTTACACCACTGCAGATAAAGTTATGTACACAAAAATTACGTCCTCCTATTTTTTTGATTTAGGTTGTTGATTACGGTTTATTGATTGTTTTGCCAGTTGTAATAAATCTTTCATTATACTTTCGTTTAATTTTCAATAACGAGTCCCTGGCGAAATTATGAGATG
This sequence comes from Geophilus flavus, assembly GCA_034695885.1. NCBI lineage: Eukaryota > Metazoa > Arthropoda > Chilopoda > Geophilomorpha > Geophilidae > Geophilus > Geophilus flavus. The sequence goes on from JAQFZO010002251.1 coordinate 8,009, forward strand.
GGGGGGAGGGATGCAAATGTAGTTGGTAGCTTGTATAACAAACTGAGCAGGTAGAAGCCCAGAAGGCTGACCTTATGCAGGGTGGATAAAAGTCTGGTTCACGCAATATATTCCAAAATAAGTAATATAACAATATATCAATATATCAATGATGGGGTCGAATAGGAAGTTGTTGGTGCTGAATCTAATGGTGTTCTCAAATTTGATATTCAAGATCATTCATACTCTATCCCAAGAACCATGATAGAAGGGAAAAAGTCAATTAGAAAGTCATAAAGCATCCTTTATCTTAAAAATGTGTTTTTTTATGGAAAGGGTTGATGTTTGTTTGGTTGGTGCAAAATTTAATCAAATAGACGGCAATACCTATATAATAGGGAAAATTTTTCACTAAAGGGAGAGAGAAAGAGATAGGAGTTATAAGTCTACTCTGCAATTTGTATTAAACAACCCTTTCAAACTTCAATATTTATTTTCTCAAAATTATTCCTTACTAAGGATATAACAAACATGCATTAATAGGCTAATCTTAGGGTGTTCTATACAACTTTTCAATTGACTTTCCCTCTATTTATCATGGTTCTGGAGATAAAAGTATGCATGACCTTGAAGATGATTCAAATATGAGGACGCCATTAGATTTAGCACCTTCCTTGTTCATCCTGTCATTGTTACATTGATAACTATTACCGTATTACCCCGCTTTAAACAACATGCCGGTAAAATCGGGGTCGACCAGATTTTGTAAAAAAATTTGAGGTCCATGTTATTTAGCATGGCAGTTTATGCCGTTAAATTCGGATTTAACGGCATATTGGTCGACCCCGTTTTTTACCGGCATGTTTGTTTAAAGCGGGGTAATACGGTACTGATTTTAAAATATTGAGGGGACCAGATTTTTTTCAATCACCTGGTATTGTTGAAATACTTTACTTGAACCAAAGTTGAGGCCAGGAAGAATGTCTATTACGCTGATTCTTTGTAATTTACTTATACAGAATGGTAAAAAGTGAGTTCTACTGCTGCAAACTGTTCCAGATGGTTATTAATACTTTTCAGGTGTTTGGAAGCACTAAATTTCAATATATGTACCAGGAGTGTTTAATGATATTTTGTCAACAAAAGCAGAGATACGGTACCAGGAATAAAAATAATAAAAAACTTTTAGTTAAAATAATTATTTCAATACGGTGTAATAGGGAGTTAATGATTTTTTGAGAATGCAATTCTTCAAAACCAAACAGTTTTATACACCTCAAATACAATTTCTCAGATGTTAAGTGAATTATCCATGGTGTAAAAATGTATTTTGACCATTTTATACCTTTTTATTTAAAAAAAAATTAAATTTCACTTCTGCTGCTGTGAATAGTTGGATGCTCTCACTCCAGTGAACTGATAATAAAATAATTTGTTCATAATAACGGGTAGAGTGGATTGATTTCTGCATGTCTCACACATTTCAAATAATTTCTGTAAATTTTGATTTAAATCAAAAAATCTGATTTACAGTAAATTAAAAAAAAAAAAGAAAAGATGTTTAAATATTTAAATAAAAATCATGATTTTTTCCAACCCTGATAACGGGACGTTTGTTATAATGAGGTTCAACCTATATAAACTTGGTATAGTGCCAACTTACTAATAACAACAAACACAATTGAATGCTCAGTTAATTACAGAATAAAGATTTTTAAAAATTTTGTGGTTTGTATCTGTCATTCTAAGTGAACTGAAGTTTTGATTTCATACAGTTGAATAGAAATCACTTTACAACTATCAAAGAAAATGAAAATGGTGAATCTGACCTGTGATTGGTTGTTGAGTTGTTAACTTCAAATTATTCTGTGATGAATGATGCCGACTATGTTCCCATTTGTTTTCTTCACATTTATAAACTAATTTTTCTTCATTTAACACTAGCATCATCAAGAGCTGAGCTTATTAGTTACAGTCCAAGGAAACAGCTCAGCCATGTTATCAAAATATCTGTAGAGTTTGTGTTGCCTTGAAGTAGGTTATTTGAGGTCAAGGTTGGATGAGTCAATTCATGAGCTCTGAGATACTGGCCTCATGAAAGGACTCCACTAGGGTAGGAATTTGGTATTTTAATTAAATTTCTTACTAATGTCAAAGCTAAAATAATATTTTAGTATTTCAAATTGATTAATACTTTCAAAAACACCGACCTATTGTTCTGATTTGGCAATTGGTCAGTTTAAGGTATAATTTTAGGGAGATGATTTAAACGCCGGAAATATGTTTCCTATAGTAAAAGTTGCATCACTTTAGGTGAACTCTGGTGAGGATATTAAACAACGGGCTTTATTCACTTATACTCTTATAGTTTCTAAGTTTATCGTTTACATGGCATACTTTATCTAGATAAAGTTTCTCCAGAAGAAATTCCAGTTAAAAATCAGTTGCATTTACACACACAAAGATTATCTGAGTTTATGATGTCAGAGTGCATGCGATATAAATCTAGACAATTTTCTGGCGTTTATACGCATAATGTATCGAAAATAAAAATTGACACCAGGTAGGAGGTCAAACATGATGCGACATCAGAATTTCATGAGAAATATAGTACAGTACTGTATCTAGATAATAGAGTTAGAGCAATTCCGTACGACTCTGTTTACGACAATGACAAACGACAAATAATTTGTTGTTTTGTTGTTGTCGTAAACACGGCAAACAAATTCCGTTAGAGTTAGCGCAACAAAACAAACAACAATACAACAATGGACAACGACAATCTCCGTCTGGAGATTTCATTTCACGTGTTATACCACCATATCTAGGCATCAGAAACTCCCTAAAATCAAACAGTACATGTTTATCTTATTATTTAATTGTTGGTGTCTTCAATATAGGGTCTTCATAAAATGCTTGTTTTTTTTATTTTTTGTGATTTGTGTTCTTGAAGATTCAGTATAGACCTTGAAGTTACACTGTCTGATAACCTCATTTAGAAGATAACATTCAGCTTTAAAAATGAATATTGTATTGATATTCCATTTAAAATCGACGTTTCAACTGAATTATAATCACTGACAAAACTGTAAAAACAAAAACCCATAAGGTCGTTGCTAGAAATCCTATCCATACAGGTGTCCATGAAATGCCTCTGCCACGAAGCATAATCCATCGCATAGAATCAAAAGCTTTGGTCTGTGGCAGATAAGGAGCAAATGCTTTTAGAAATGCATCTGAAGATTCAAGTGAATACAGCACACCTATAACACAGAAGAACATATTTTTCAAAAAATTAATTTGTTTTACTTTAACAGAAACTAGTCAATTTTCTAGAAAACAGTTCACTATCCAAAAATCAGTTATGACGCAATTTTTAGAAAATCGGATTTTTGAGAATCGGTTGCTGTAATTGACAAAAATTAGGATTATAGAAACTAGGCTAGTCCGCTTGGGTTTTGGATATAGCCTCTGAATGGTTTTCTAGAAAATTGACTGGTTTATCATAAAGTAACACCCTGTAGTAATTATTGCAAATCAAGGCTTACCATTAACTATATATTGGGGGAAAAGGAAACAAACACTTGACATTATAGCTGAGACTGCATCATTGCAAATTGTAGACACCAGAAAACCTAATTTTAGATAAAGAAAATGTAATTGTAGCAAAAAAGAAAAATGACTTAATGAAACAGATCTTAGGTTTTACCATAGGCCATTCCTGCCATTCCGGATAGAATTGATAGAATGATGATGAGCACTACACTGCCCTTATTGGCTATTCCAAAGACATGCATTATGAAAACTAACACTATGGTTATTTGAATTGCTATTGTTCCAAATTGAGTTAAGATGTGACCACCAATTATTTCAAACGACGTTACTCCTACAAAACAATAAAAAAAAAACTACTGTTACGTCACATGAATTTCTGGAAAATTTCCTACGGTTTAACAATGCTTGTGCAAATTTTTCATAAAATTTTCCTTTCATTTTAACGTTGCTAAAAAATGTTACCTGCCACATAATTCCTTTCTAGTAATCCTCCTGTTTTATCAACAATAAAGAGAACAGATGATAAACTGGCTGCTTGAAGAAATGCAGATGCTAATATAATTGAAGGAGCCATAAATTCTTGTATTGCTGGTTCAGGTGGTCCATAAATTGACTCACCACTCTATTTAAATAAATAGGTTGTTATAGTCAGAACATGGAGTTTTATTGGAAAGGAGTTTTTATCAAGTTGGAAGTAAGAGATTTCAAATTTCACCACTAGGTGCTTGATCTGTCACATCTGCATTATATTAACTCTAACAGGAGGTAAAGTTGCGACATACCGTACCTTTCACTGTGGCATGCCTAAAACTTGATTAATGTTTATGATCTTACTGTGACAGTTCTAACTCTAATGCTACGCCTCCACTAGGACAAATGTTCCTGGAAAATAAAGTTCACAAAATTTTCCAGGAAAACAATTTTCCGTTTAATAAATCAGTTGGCTCCACCTGTCCTTGTAAGTTCTAGAACATTAACACCTGACTTCCGTCCAAATACAAAAAAAAACCACAATTTTTATAAATATCAACAAAACAATGATGGGGTCAAATAGGAAGTTGGGGTGCTGAATCCAATGGCATTCTCAAATTTGATATTCAAGGTCATCTTCAAGGTCATTCATATTCTATCTCGAGA
>JAQFZO010002252.1:0-12678 GCA_034695885.1 Geophilus flavus
CCAGTGTTTTACATCCTGAACTACGTGCTCAACAATCGGTTACCTTACAAGGAATGCAGGCTCGGATTCCTTATTCGGTGGGATCGGGCAGACACTCAACCGAGTCTCGTTCGTCCGTTGATGCAAAGTCAGAAGGTAAAGACGTCAAGATGGTAAAAGAAGAGAAAGTAACGGAACAGCATCGTCGGGAAGAACGCACTGCTGCGACGGAACAGTTGATGCCATCGAGAGCGTCCACGGCGCTCGGTCAACCATCCGTGAGACAACCGCAAGCCCAGTATCCGCACGTTATTCCATCTCTGCGTCAGGTCAGCCCGCATTTGGCTTTGTCTCCGCACGACCGCACCACCGATTCACCGACGGTGGCCAACGTGTACAATCAACCGCCCAGACTCAGATACCACAACGCTGGAAGCGAGCAAGCCAAAATTGCGGCCGAGATCCGAGCACCCCACGACAGTAGCGACAACGTGCATTCCCGACAGTTGGCTCAGCCGTCCACTATGTATTTGGAACCGCGCGGTGAAATATCTGCATCGTTGTCAGCGTTGACCAAGCAAGAATTACACAGGTCATCGATTAAACAAAGCGCTCGTTCTCCTTGCATGAGGCCACAAACGCCACCTCCTGCCCATGCGAGGAGTATTACTAATTATTTACAGCCAGGCTGCGACATCACGCAGACACCTCAACCGGGATCGGAGGCGCCTTTACATCCTGCTTCGCACGTCATATCCCAACAGATGGTGCAGCCGCGTAGCCAACTGCAGACACCACCTCATGCCAGTCAGGTTCCACCTCAGGGAGACTCGTTGCTCATGTTACTTCAAGTAAATTATTAACAATATTTTTATCTTAAAAACTTTTTTCTAAATTTTATTTTTGTTTTTATTTTTTTTATGATAGCGGTATCCTGTAATGTGGCAAGGATTACTAGCTCTGAAAAACGATCAAGCAGCCGTTCAAATGCATTTTGTTTCCGGGAATCACCACGTTGCTATCAGTTCTTTACCGAGTATATCTGAAGGAGGGACACCACCTTTGAGAATAGCGCAGAGAATGAGACTGGAGCAGACACAACTCGAAGGTGTTGCCAGGCGCATGCAGGTAAAAGAAAAAACTGATAATTAAAAATGAGCAATTTTATTGATAAAAATATGTTTTTTTTCCAGATGGAGGGTGAACATTGTATGCTCCTGGCTTTGCCATGTGGTAGAGATCACATGGACGTACTTCAACAATCCAACAATTTGAAGAACGGTTTTATAACCTATTTACAACAAAAACAAGCAGCCGGTATTGTCAACGTAGCCATACCAGGTTCTCAACAAGTGAGTTGTATGAAACTGTTGCAATTTAATGTGATTATTAATTTTTTATTTTCACGTTTTATTTCAGCCGGCTTATGTGGTACACATTTTTCCCGCATGTGACTTTTCTAACGACAATTTGGCGAGAATCGCCCCCGACTTGCTGCACAGCGTAGCAGACATTGCTCATTTGCTCATCGTTATTGCCACCGTTTAAAGCGTGATGTTTGCTACTGTTTAAACTGAAAAATTATATAAATAATTTTCTCCGTTTTGTCGAACCGACACGCCGAGTCCTGACGAGAGAGAAAAAGTCTACATTTTTGGACTGCAACGCGTTTCACTCCATAAATTAGATTTACAAATGGTATGAAACCATTTTCGTTTAGTGGTTAAAAAAAAGAAGTATGCGAGAGGAGAGCATGCACTTTAGTTTTGTTTTCATTTGAATTCCAACTAATACATAACTGAAGTGATAACTATGAACTTGAGACACATTTGTCCATGTAACATGTATTGATATATGCCACTGTCTAGTGTTGACATCATCAATCACTCAACTCAAGTAACCATTAAGTTCAAATTCCAGCAAATGAATTCCGTCAAACTGAAATTTGCTATGTGTATATCATTTCATCGACGAGTGGAGTCAGTGAGTCGTCATTTTTATCGAGAGGTGGTGCAAATCGTTTGTTATAAATGGTATCGACACAGAAAAAAAAGTAAATGATGTATATTATTCAAGTGTACAACTCTTAACTAATTAAGCAAAACAAACCTTAGTGTGAGGATAGGACTGTAAAAGCACGCGCCATTTGTAGAAAAAAAATCGAGACCGTTTTACTTTTAATCTATTGTAATTTTTTTTTTAATTTTTTTTTTCTGTTGTAAAATGGGGAGTTGAAATGTTCCCTTGTAATTTTTTTTCTTTGTTTTTGTTTTAAAAAACTTTTTAACGAAATTGCTGTTCATTTAGCTTGCAGGTTTTAATTTTTAATAGTCTGATTTACGAAATGTGTATATTTGTAAATACATTGTATCGTATTAGTGGTTTAGTCCAATCGATGATTGTATATTAACAAGCTGAAAAGATTTGCCACTGTGAGGTTTGTCTAAAACTACAGTAAAACGAAACATTTTTTTCTTTTTAATAACTGCCGGATTTTTCAACTATTTGTATGTTCAATTGCATGAGATGTCATGTCATTTGACATTCAATGTATGTATTGGCATCTCATGATGACCACTTGGACCTGGGTTTCTCCCATCCTCTTCTAATCCATTGAAATCATACTGGCTTTACATATTACAGAATGTCACATTTTCTTGTAATTACTTTTCAGTAACTGTTTTTTCAATGTTTGCTCAAAAGCAAAAAACAACGTGATGGTGATGAAAAAAAAATGGTAATATTATATTTTCCACTTGTTTCATTGTGGCTCCAACGGCTCTATTTTTGATGTGAGAATTGGACGTCTATTTTGTCTTTTTCCACAGTCTTCAGTTGTAAATATTCAAAGTCGAAGAAAAAAAAACGCCTAACCTTCATCTGAATTCGGTTGAATTAAGTTATTGATTGTAAACAAATAAATTGATAATAGTTTTATTTTATAGTCTCACTTTGAAATTTTTTAAAGTTTATTTGAGCAATTTTTTCCACCAAAGAAAAAATTGCAAAACAGCGCTCCAAATTCTCAAACATTGAAAAATAATCCAAAAAAAAAAATTCTCATTCGTTTTTACGTCGCTTGGGAAAGCATTCTTGGTTATTTCTTATTCTTTCGGCCGACAGGTACGATGACTGGACATGTTCTCATTTTAGATGTACCGAAAATCAATATGGCGGCTTTTTCTCAGATTTGTCGGGCATAAAACACTGCTTAGTTGCTCGTGTCAGTGTTGAACGATTTCTATTTTAATTTTAACGAAAATAGCTTTTCAACTAAAGATTTTTGCCTCAACTACTGATTTCAAGCTTGATTTTAATATTTTACTGAATTTAAAATGCGTCGACACTGTGATGATGGAGATAATGGTTGGGATGAATGGGTAAACAAAAAATATAAAACGCAAATGCAGTCGCACATTAATAATTATATTTATTAATTTTATAATAGGGTGGATACATGAATGCCAAAATACAAAAATTAGAAGAACAATGTGCAAAAGAGGCACCGCAATTGGTTGGAAATGATAAGACAACTCGAATTTTCGAAGGAATAAAAATTTTTGTGAATGGTTTGACGGGTAAAATAAAAATAGTAACATTTTATTTTATTTTTTATTAAATTATTTTATGATTTCAGATCCGAGTGCCGATGAATTGCGGCACCTTATGGCAATTCATGGAGGAGTTTATCAACATTATTACAACAAACACACCACAACTCACATAATTGCCAGTAATTTAGCTCATGCTAAAGTTAAGAACATTTCAAATAGTGAAAAACATATTCTTCCTAAATGGATCACAGATAGGTAAAAAAAAATAATTAAATTTAATTATAGCAATTATAGTAAGTAATTATTAATAATGTAAGTATTGCAGCTGGCAAAATTTTGCCGTATCATCCGTACTTGCTATATTCACCAACATACAAAAACCAAAATACCATCAACTTTAATACAGAATTAAAACCTGAATCGACACACACTGTGCCAAAAACTTCAGCCATCGACGCGAAAGATTCTCGATTTTTATCGGAATTTTACAATCACTCTCGTTTGCACCTCATATCTACATTGGCCGCCGAATTAAAGCGCCATGTCGCGACTTTGCGCACTCAATCTGATGGTACCTTTAAAGGTTACGAACACATTGAACAATTGCAGCTTAATCAACCGGAAGAAAGCCGTGAACACGAATCCGTGGTCATGCACATTGACATGGATTGCTTTTTTGTGTCTGTCGGGTTGCGAACACGACCCGAATTAATCGGTAAGGGTGGAAAACAGATTATGGTGGTTTAATAACTTAAAAGGGTCTTTATTTTAGGGAAACCGGTAGCTGTCACACATTCCAAAGGAATCGGTGGTTCTTCAAAGAATGCAGAAACGAGAAAATATGAAAAAGAATATTATCGACAAAAGAAAATGATTAATTCCAAGAAAAGTTTACCGAAAGAAGTAAATGACCAACAAGATGGCCAGGATAAAGTTGATAATATTTTTGTAGAAAATTCGGATAAATTTTTGTCGTGTTCAGAAGTAGCATCATGCAGCTACGAAGCTAGAAAATGTGGAATTCGCAATGGAATGTTTCTGGGTGAAGCACAAACACTTTGCCCTGATCTACACTTAATACCGTATGATTTTGATGGATATCGTGAAGTAGCCTACACATTATACAATACGATTGCCAGGTGTAAAAGAGTTTATTTTTTTTAATTATATGATTTTTTTTTCTAACATTTACATTTTTTCATAGTTATACCCTTAATATAGAAGCTGTGAGCTGTGATGAATTGTATATAGATTGCACTGAACTATTAAACGACCTTCGAATTACAGCACTAAAGTTTGCAGAAATTCTTCGCAACGAAATTAAAGAAAAAACTGGTTGTTCTTGTTCGACAGGATTGTCATCAAATATGCTTTTAGCTCGTTTGGCGACTAAAAAAGCGAAACCAAACGGACAATATTTTTTACCAAATGATCAGGTTGAAACGTTTTTAGCCGATCTCTCAGTCAGAGACATTCCAGGTGACATTAAACATTTTACTTTTATTTAATTCACAATATTGAATATTTCTTTTTTTAGGTGTAGGTTGGTCTCTCAGTAATCGTTTAAATGCCATAGGAATAAAATTGTGCGGTGATTTGCAAAAGATCTCACTTTTAACTCTACAATCTGAATTTGGTGTCAAAACTGGACAGATGTTATACGAAATGTGTCGAGGAATCGATGGACGACAAATCAAAAAAGATCAAATTCGTAAATCAGTTTCTGCTGAAATCAATTATGGAATCCGTTTTACGCAGGTGATTAATGAATATATTGCAAAGTTGCAAAATTGCTTCATTTATTATTATTGTTGTGTCTTTAGGTCGAAGAAGCAAATAAATTTTTAAACGATTTATCAGAAGAAGTTTCCAAAAGGTTATTAGAGGTCGACAAAGCGGGAAAAACAATAACTTTAAAATTAAAGGTACTGTACGGTAGTTAGTTAGTTTCTTAATCAAATTTCTGAAACTATGATTGTTTATTACTTATTCTCATAGGTTAGGAAAAAAGGTGCTCCGATGGAATCTTCAAAATTTTTAGGTCACGGTATTTGTGATAGCATATCTCGAAGTACGACCTTGAAGTCTGCAACTAATGACCCAAAACAAATATCTCGTCATGTGCAAAGTTTGCTTTTAAGTTTCAAAGTTCGGGTTTCTGATTTAAGAGGGGTAAATGTGAATAATTGAAAAATAAAGGCTCGATTATAATTCGCATTGTATTTAATTCTAGATAGGAATTCAGGTTCAACGATTGGAGGCTGCGGACACGAATTCTTCGAACCTGTTTAAGTATTTGAACCAATCTAAAAATGAAAAAGTGGAACCTGTGCAGACTAAGGAAAAAGAAACTACCAAACAAGTTTCTCTTCCTCCTCCATCGGAAGTAGACCTTGCATTTCTAGCAGAATTGCCTGAAGAGTTACGCCTCCAAATTTGCCAAGAGTACGAGGAACAAGGCTTGAAACTCGTGCCTTCTCCAGAAAATGTACCAAACACGACAAATGCCTTAAATTCTATGGTAAAAAATGTTGCATCATTAATCGATATGTGAATTTTTAATAAGTTTTAATTCATTTAAAGGCAAATGCTGTATGTGTTAAAGAAGACAATTGCCAAAATCAAAAGGAAGAAATTAATTTATGCGGTGCTATACTTCTAGATGATGTCAAAGAACTGATAACGGAATGGATTTCAACTTGCACGAGTAATCTACTTCAAATAAAGATTAAATCAATTTGCAATTAATAACTCATATTTATATTTAGATCCCACTAGCGAAGACATCGAAACAATATTTGTTTATATGAAAGAACTCGTTGCAGATAAAAATCTTGAACGTGTTTATATTGTCTTGAAATTCTTACAAAGGTATTGGAAATGTCTACCGAATGAAGTGGGGTGTGTTGGGGTGGGGGGTCGTGTCGTGTCGTATAAACTTGTTGCTGGAAAAAAAATAGACTTTAAATGGAACGGAAATAAAATTGAAGGATTTCTTTACTTGTGATTATGAACTTGGCAGTGTTCTTGATATGTCTTGTTCTTGACAGTAATGGCCTTCAGGTTTGTTTATATAATTAGAAGGTTTGGCTGATAGAGGGTAGAAATGTGGTACTGGATATCGATATTTGATACATTATAGACATCAGTACATTTATTTTAAATCATTTCTTTCATGGAGTTGGTCCATAATATAATCGTAAATAACTTTTTGATAATTTTGGCGGAAGGCTTGATTAATAACTTGCTGTTGGCTAAGAGCCTAACCATTTGTAAAATATGCATTTAAAAAAATTATTTAATTTTAGTAATTTTAAACTCAACACAACTTATTATCATTATTATTTCCTTGCAGGTTAATTTTCAAAAATGGCAGCAATGATTGGAAAATTGCTTTACAAACAATTCTTGGTGAAGTGCAAGCATTTGTGATTTCTTTATATGGAGCACCTTTAAAATTGTAATACATGAAAAATAATATATTTTATAATTATTTTTTTTTTTAAAATAAACTTTTATTGAAACTTTTATAAAAGTGTTTGTTTATTTCTGACTGGTGAATCATACAGCCAAGTGATACCAGGGAGGAGTTTAACACGTCCTTACAATCACATGTTTTTGATGACGTAGCTCTCGTCATCTTCTCTCGCGCTCTCGTGTGTCACTACGCAGGATTAATAATTCGATGTTTATTTGTTCGTAATTCATGTTCGTTTTGGTTAATTTCTACTGGAGTTGTTTCACAAAATAACTGATAACAGCTAAATTCTTTACGGTTTAGTCAATCCGACATACTAATTAGAAATTCGGGAATATTCAGAGGATCTACTTTTCTCAGCGTAAGGAACGGCTTTGGTATTTGTATAATCCGGCTGTTTACTTTCAAGAACGTACATTTGAGGATTTGGGAATTTTGTAATTAGGCAGCAATCGCTTACAATTTATTGCGTTTCGAAAAAAGGAAAAGGAAAATGAAGTGGCAGTATAAAGAAGAACATCCATTTGAGAAGAGACGGCAAGAGGGCGAAAAAATCAGAAAGAAATACCCCGATCGTGTTCCTGTAAGTAATTTAAGCCTAACTTTCAGCTGTGTCATTCAGCTTGTGTTCTGCAATAGACAAAGACTAACCTACTTTGAATGTTTTGAATTGCTTTCATCTCTCATCGATTATTATTTTCATCACATCGTAAATGGTTTAAACATACGTAGTTAAATAAAATCCATCCACATTTAATTTCAGGTAATCGTCGAGAAGGCACCTAAAGCAAGAATTGGGGATTTGGACAAGAAAAAGTACTTAGTTCCATCAGATCTGACTGTTGGACAGTTTTACTTTCTCATTCGCAAACGAATTCACCTGAGGCCCGAAGATGCACTGTTCTTTTTTGTCAATAACGCTATTCCGCCAACCAGCGCTACGATGGGATCCCTTTATCAGGTAAAATCAAAAACAATTTTTAAAAAAAATAATTGAAAAAAAAAATTAATAAAAATTTTATTCTTTTTTTAGGAGCACCACGAAGAAGATTTCTTCATGTACATTGCTTACAGTGATGAAAGTGTGTATGGGCAGTAAATTTCGTTGAAATGTTTTAGTTAGTAGTTCACTGAGCTTACTATACCGTTAATTTCTAATGAGCAGTAAATATTTAAAAACGGGGCAAATAATGTTTTAATATTGTTTATTACCGAGTATTATTGATGCAAAGACCTTTAAAAATATTGATTCTAATTTAATGCTATGAATATTTGGTTGGTATTCCACACCGTCTTTTTGTTCCCATACGTGCAGCTGTGTTGCAATGTTTTCTAGATGTTTTAAAAAACAAACATTTTAAAAATTTTGTCAGTAGCTACCTTGTAATAGCACATTATTAATCCCAAAATTAAATAAATTTTGCCCACATGTAACAAAAAAAAAATGTTTCGATTTGTTTTTCACAGTATAAATTTAATTTTTATTTAGTTAGTAACTACACCACATTGATATTTATAAAATTGCAAATGGTTTGGATTGTTATGTTTGTTTGATTGGGATTAATTTAAGCATAGGATTCTGCTGTTCTCGTTTTTACAATTCCGTCGTCATGCGCGAAGTTAGTTGTTGCACGCGTTTTGCGTTACAACTTTTGCACAAAATATGATCATCCAGAGGGTAACAACCCCGGCCTTCGGCTTCGGACGACAAGACCAAGCCACAATCCTAAAAAAAGTTGAATTTATTTTACTTTTGATGATAAATAAAAATCCCTTATTTTTACCTCGCATTTGTAACAGTTGATGTGAAAACTTTTGTCCAAAGCAACCACACGTACAGTTTCATCTTGACCAGGTTCGGGCATGATTGGTTGCTTACACACGCAGCAACGGGGTGCAAATTTTCTGTGATAAAATAGATTAATATAATAATCTAATGGATAATTTTCGTCTCTTAGTGAAATTACTTATGGAAATCATCGATGCAGTGAATTTGATTTGTGGCGTCAACGGTGAAGGGAATTCCATCCAAGCTCTTTCCACATACGACACAAGTAAAACACTTGGGATGGTATGGCTTACCAGTAGCTCGCAAAATCTGAAACGTAGAACAAATTGTTTACAAAGATTTTCTTAATCAAATCATACAAAACTCAACTCTATCTAGAATCGGTTGACTGCATACAGAACATTTCTCCAATGTATTCTACATATGGAAAATAAATTATAACAAAACATTACGAAGTAAATTACAAAATACACAGTACCAAATAATCTTCCTCGCAATATGGTTTACCATCCATGGCGTAAAATGGTTTACCCTGAAGTCTTATCACTATAAACATTTGCGATTTAATGTTTAAAATTTAATTCGACCAATTTTAGTCAGTAATTCATATACTTACTGCAAACACAACACGTAAAACAATCTATATGATAAATTTGGTCCATTGCAGTGCATCCAGTGCCTTCGCCCAAAACTTTTTCTCCACATTTGGTACACATTCCTAAAATAAACAAACTTTAACAAAACTGTCCATAAAACACAGATGTGTCACTTAAAAACTAACCTTCTACTACAGTTAGGTGTGTTTAAAGCACAATGAAAGGTAAGACAAGTACGTTAGTATTTTTAATTTGAACACACACAAAGCGCATCATCAATAGTTATCCTACCAAAAAAATCTGGATCACTGCTACTATCCAAATTCTGAACCAATAAATTGGTCAGAGCATCAACTTCGGCTTCTTTGCCATTCACTCCTTAAAAAATGAAAAGTTTTAATTATAATTTCATTAACAAATTTTGAAACAAAGTAAATCGTTGACACCTTTCGAGTTTGATCGAGTTAACGGTTGCGGTGCGGGCACGAGTCCGCTACGTCTACTGGTATAAGGTGCATAGACAGAACTTCCGGTACTGTAAGCCGAACGATTGGACAGTTGACTTTGAGGTCGAGGATTGATGGGTTCATAAATCGACTCGTAAGTAGAACTCTGGAAATAGATTAATGTTTATTTTGAAAATCCTTGAAATCTAATTTTTTTTCTATCTCTCCTTACCTGGGAAGAAACTGGGCCATACGTTGCGTAATTTTGAGCATTTGCTCGACGCAATTCTGAATATGATGAGCTCACAGGTGAAGGTGGCGGCGGTAATTCCTCGGGAGGTGGTGGTGGAAAGGTGTGATTCGTCGGAGGCGAATACGAAACAGGCTCGGGCGGCGGCGGCGGTGGCAGATCGTCGTCTTGTGCAGTCGGGGCATATCCCATGTAGGAGGTAAAACCTGAAAGACGAGAATATGAATTAAAGTGGGTGTGGATGCAAAAACGACACACGATCAAATCCCTATTAGGTTTTGTTGCTACGAAGTGAAAAATTGAAATGAAATGAAAGCATAAAGCAAAAGCACCTGGATTAATTTGGGCTAAATTTAGCTTTTTGTTAGCAAAAGCTTTGATTCTCTTCCAACGGTCCAAATTGGTGAACGGTTCCATGTTTGAAAATAAGTTTAATTCGAAAGTAGCAAACTCTTAACAAGGTTGAGTTCACTCAACTCATCACGGGGGGATAAAGTCGAGCAATTGATTAGGATTTAAACCGAAGCAAGCTCACACGATACACAAACTATTCTCTACGATCAAACGACTCGCTCAATATTTTACCTGCCGCTTTTTTTTGCTTCCACTTCTCTATGTTGCTCATTATAATGCGGTGCTGTTAGGCTTAAAGTGGATACAGTTACCGCCCGTTTACTCCTTTCAATCTCCCGAATCCAAACTTAGAGCAAAGGAAGTATTTCTTTTTCTGAATGGCGCATTTCCAAATTAAGCTCAGATCGAAGTAGGTAAGAGATTTAATGCAGAGTGGTAAAAGGAAGAGGCAGAGTAGTACATCCCTTCCACCAGCATCTCTATCTGGCAGTGAGGAGAGAAGAGGAGAGCGAGAGGAGAAACGCGGCTCGATCCATTAACACCAGCGAGGGTAATGGCGGGTGAATAAACGAACCTCGTGCATCGATGTAGGCGACTGAGTGACATAATCCATTCGCCTGCAACGCAGCACTTTATTCGATTATTTTTCCTATTCATAGAAAGGGTATACTGATTTAAATATCGAGTAAACAAGTACGTACTGTTGTAGTTAGCGTAATTACTCGCGTCGCTGTAATTACTGCTCATGTTGCTATAATTGGACGAATTACTGTAATTTGAAGAATCGCTGTAGTTAGCGATGTTGCTGTAGTTGGACGAATTGCTGTAATTGGACGGATGGCTGTAGTTGGCACTGTTGCCGTAATTGTCTCCGTTAGCACCGTTGTAAATGTTTTCCACTGGAGAGTTGTAGGCGACGAAGGGCTGCGGTAATGGTGGCGGGGGCGGTGGCGGGGGTCCGCCCGACGGATTCCCCGAACTGACTTGTTGTTGCGACGATTGCACTGGTGTCTGTGGTTCGGCTTTCTGCGGCTTCTTTGGTTTCGGCGGCACCACAGGTGCTATTTTTTTTCCGATCGTGGGCGAATATTGCTTCGGAGCAAAATGGGTGATGTTGAGGTTGGCGAAATTCTTCTCGAGTTTGTCGTGTTGTGTGGTCATGGTGATGGATCTGACGATTGGCAAAAAAAGAAATAAATCGAGTTCTAAAACTAGATGAAAATGAGGTAAAGAGTAAATGTTGACACCGATTTTAGTCCATAATGAAATGACCTACTGACATGATCTATCTATTCAGAGTGGCCTAGACTTTGTTTCAAACGGGTTACACGCGATACGAGTGAAATGAGAAATCGGCATTACTCATTTCCCTGTGACGACACACCTAATTTCATTTCTTTGTATTAAGAATATTAAATATTTGGCCGGATCGACTAACAGATTACTTTTGAATACGTGTGAGCCAGTTTACCACATCAACAGGTGGCTTCCAAGCACACTGATTACAGTAAACACTCGAGTTACACTAGTTTTCCATTACTTTTGAGTGAGTTTTAACCACGGTATACTGTGGTTTTAACTTAAAGCTAGGGTAAATTGTCATTATTAAAGTGATCGAATCCTTTTACCTTATACGAACGTCTAAAGTTAGATGAATCAATAGAATTGCACCATAATGCAACTTGCGAAATTCCGTTGAGAGGGAGTGGAATGGTGAGGAGGAAGGGAGGCGGGAGGGTCAGGAAGGCAGGTAGTTAGAAAATGTGAACCGTCATACCAAGGTTGCTTGCATGCGACTCGCGTTTCATTCTATTGTGATAATGGTTGGAGATAAACTTTTGCATTATTTCTGTAATCATGACATTTTTAACGAAAAATTCGTTTTAATTTAATTTTGGTTTAATTTAATGTTTAATGCGAATTTTATTTCTAATATTCATTGAGTAAATGGTCAGTCAGGTCAAATGTATGACCTTTGAACCCTTTGATGCAATCATGCAATAAGTTCTCATCTTTTCCTTCCCGCACAAGTTTTTTTTTTAGTTCTACACTACAAAGTTAATCCAACCAACTTAAGTAGAAATAAATCCTCACTTTAAATCCCTCTGTCCTAATAACGACTCTCACCTATAGATCGGGTACTTGATTAGTTTATATCTCGGTATATCATCATCATTAGGTTTTGGTGCTGGTACGTCATTGCCGTATTACCCGCCACCTCGTGACGATTGC